>JARHVA010010668.1:62500-110000 GCA_037957365.1 Torreya grandis | reverse complement strand
TCCTCCTCCCATATGCCCACATATTTTTCCTTCCCTTCATCATCCTTCTCCTCTCTTCCACCACCAACTCCCCTATCCTTCCTATTCCCCCTACATTTATTTTATTTTCAACAATCTTCCTAGAGTAAAAGAGGTTCTAATCCATAAACCACAACACAAAAAATTGAGGTAAAAAACAAAGCTTTCATCACAAATTTTTATTTTGATTTTTTTTGTCGTCAAGGAAGTGTATTCTCCCCTACACTTTTCCCTTGCATTCTTGTCTTCTTCCTCATGCCTTGCACTCTTTCCTATTTCATTCCATTTATTCTGAATTCCCTATCAACCAGCCCTCCCATACCCATTAAATTTGTAAAATTAAATGCCATGGAGAGAGGAAAATCCCTCTCCCTTAGTCGTTGACCCCCTCCATACCAACATCAAAAATAAATGTCCAATTGTCACAATTCTATTGCCCTTAGTGTTTTGATTTGAAAATCCAAATAAAATAATAATAAAATAAAATCATTCAAGTGCCTAATGGTTCAAACCATACAAATAAATATAAAGGGGCATCAAATCAATGTCCAAGTGGGGCAATGGGAAGATTTCAGTGAGTCCACCTAAGATGTCCCATTCACCATGCAAAATAGTTGGCTCAATAATGTCGAGCTGATGATAGGCTGATGAATGAGAGAGAGAGAGAGAGAGAGAGAGAGAGAGAGAGAGAGAGAGAGAGAGAGAGAGAGAGAGAGAGAGAGAGAGAGAGAGAGAGAGAGAGAGAGAGAGAGAGAGAGAGAGAGAGAGAGAGAGAGAGAGAGAGAAAGAGAGAGGGGGAGAGAGTGATAAATATTGAAAATAGGGAGTATATGTGACCACAAAAAAATTGACCAAAAACATGTCGATACATGACAATAACAATATCATGACCAAAGCACAAAAATAAAAGAGGACTACATAATGAAGATGACATACTTTCCAATGGCATGAGACCAAACCAAAAATATGTATACCTATCAAAACCTAATTGACTGCTAAAAAATGACTCTATCATCCTAGGTGTTGATGATGATATCCAACCTAGCTCACATCTAGTATCTATAACCACTGATTATACATCATCAATACCTGATCAATAATAAATAAAATAGTACCAGACTATAATAAAATGTCAATTACATCAACTAGTCCATATATCATCAAGTGCAATAAATTAACATATCATATCTATCAACCTATAGTTAATATATCAATGTATGTAAATCCATCAGTACTATCTAGATAAATAAAATTAAAGTATAAGTTAGCTATACATTAGCTAATAATATCTAAAAAATGATTGAAAGTATCCAAGGTCAAAATAATAACATAATAATTTACTAAATTGAAGTAGTATACATATTAGGATAAATGAATCCAGTATAAGTGGTATACGTATGTCAAGGTAAAATAAATCTAGTGTTAGCAATACATGCTAAACATTATATAATCAAATCCATGTAGAATGCTACTAGGTCGAGTCCTGACATCCTCCCCTCCATAAAGAGGAGCCGTCCTAGTGACTAAGAACACCCAAGGATAAATTTCAATGAAAATATCTACTAAATTAATTAATATTGCTACACAATCTCTCCACCCATTGTAGGATGGAAATGCCTTAAGCATATCCTGCAAGAATTCTTATATGTTGTCATCAAGACAATTGTATTATCCAATGAGTTAGTCTAGTTAAAAACTTCCTTCCCATCTTCGCATGTCCTTTATGACAATGAAATGGAAAAATAACACTTAAATAATACTATTATAGCAGAATATTCCACCAAGTATCCTGACTTAGATGGAACTTTTCCACTCACATGCCTTGAAAAAGGCCACCAAAGCATAAATTTGGCAAAACCAGCCATAAAAGGTTCAAAAAATCAAAATGTCGTCTTTAAACAACATAATTACATAGCAACAACTAGAAATGCTTACCATATAACATTGTAGTTATTAATCATTTCAATCATTTTATGAAGGCGATTAATTTAACATAATAGGAAAACAATGTTCTAAACATAGTAGCTTATACTTGCCTTGCCTTAAAATACTTCCAATAAAAATGTTATAGGAACTTAGAAGCAAAGAGAATATCCAAAGAACATTAAGACATAAACAATGGTGCAAACACACCTAGACATGTAACATGAGGTCAACAAACATGATCATTCAATCCCATTGGATTGCAACCAAGATCACAAATAAAAAATGGAATCTTCCACTATCACATTATGATACACACATAATCCTAAGAATAGTTTTTACAGAATGTCCCTACACAAGGGTAATAATCCATACCGATATGGTTACTCCACTACATCACCAACCATTTATGGGTTACTGTATCATCCCACACCAACCACGTTGAACATAAAAGAAGCTATACCAGGCATCAGATGCAACCCAAATTCTTACAACATGTTATCCAATATACACATGAGCTCACACGATGGTCTGTGGATACCAATCCCACCATCCAAAAACATCCATCTAAGGGCATCACCCAACTTTCATCACTATATCCAAAATTCAAGTGCGTAATTAGGATTTTAAACACCAAATGATCAAGGCTTAGTGATGCTTTATTAGGTCACAAACTATTCATACAGTCCAATAATTTTTCTAAAAGAAATATAAATATTCATCCCAGAATATTTATAATAGGTATAATAAAACAATACCTCAACCAAAGCATGGTTGGACCTATAGGGCAACCCATGCATGCATCTAAGCAAGTACCACCTTATCGATTTACATAAGGATATAAAAATAAAAATAATTTCATAAGGGTTTATTTTACCAAAAACTATAGGAGGTAGCTAAAGGAAGGCTAAATCCATAAAATAACCATTATGCACTAAGATCCCACAACCAACTCATGGAACACATGGTGCACACTTTGAATGAATCATGTGGCTACTCATGCAAAAGGGAAAAGTGGATTTTTAGTCTACGAGAGACTCCACTTCCTAGATAATACTTGGTCAAAATATTTATAGATGTAGTTCTTGTCTACCGTCAACCTCATACTAGCACCAATACTCAATACTAGAGCATTGATGCAAGATTACACCACACAACACAACATTATACCTTAGCAGATTTCAATCAATAGAATTTGTTTTCAAGGAGGAGAAACGCATCACATGGGTAGCTTATAGTCACATTACCACAACATATGCATACAATTATTTCAAAAAACATAGAGTAATGAATCGTCCACATAGCTAATTTCGTAAATGAGAGACTCCCTTACATAATGATTAATTATCATTCTCATGATTTATAATTAACAAAGTACAACATGGGTATATAATTCTCATGCAATAGTGCCAATAACAAGACAAGTATGTGAAATTTTACAAGGTCAACTATATGCACAAATTATAGTAAGGACTCAAATTTACATGATTTAACATAATCAATGAGAATTAATAGCGACACAACATAATAGTTTAATATGCTATGGGGAGCCATATGAAAATAGGTCTCCCATACATGACTTAGGTGTTCAATAATTATGCCAAGGTACTTTCACATCATAATAAATAATGTACATGATGGTGAAACACAAGGGTCTGTGGTTCCCATCTAGTCACCTAATTTCTAGATGCCATCTAAATGACACCAAATATGCATCATAAAATACACATAATAGTCCTAGGGATCTCAAGTTATGATCACTTTCATTCTACGAAGGTTGTATTTTAACAAGGCATATAAATCTATCTTTATGAGTTTTTGAAGATTTACCAACAATGCTCACACATCATAGATAGATGGTTCACGCTAACCAATAAGAATTAGAGATCCTTGAAACTCTTTCTAACTTATCCAAGAAAGTCAGTCAGACTCACCTGTTAGGCCCTCTAAGATCAAGCCACACCCTTTGATCTCCCAAGCTATTATACCTTAACATCATTGGAGATCTCTCCCATGCAAGCTGCCAATGACCACTAAGGCATTATCTCATGATTCTAGCATAAGATTATATCACTATTCTTACATTTGACTTAATCTAACAAGTCAAAGGTTAGATAGTAACATTTTCTTTGATGCAACATCATTTTTGGGCAAGGGTGGGCTTAGCCAAGGTATGGGGTGAATGTTATAGCACTACCATGGAAATTACAATTTTCCACAATTAACAAATTCAATTGAACTCACAAAAAAAACATCATCATGGATGTAGGGCATATCTATATCAAAATAGACATCCCATGACTATCAAAATGTAGCCATGTTTTAAAATAAGCATCCTCATGGATGCATCACTGAGTCATAATCAAATAAACATCCCTATGGACATAACATATCGATGGTCAATATGACATCCTCAAGGGAAATTGACCTTTCCATTATCAAATATCCATCATAGATGTAAGAATATCCATGATCAAAATAACCCTAAAGATGCAAAATAGGGAATAAACATGTCTAGACACTTATCTACTTTTACCCCTTTAGATTTATGAAGCCATATGATTCTCTATCTAACTCAAAAGAGACCAAATACATAAATAAGGTCAAGCTCTTATTTCAGCTAAAAATATTCCCGCATAAGTGAAGATCCCAAGCCTTACTGGTTTACCCAAGTAAATCAGACTTCCTCATCGTATGCATCTCCCTATGTTTGAGCCCAACCCTTGGTATTATCGAGCTTAGGATGTTATAAGCATCTAGTGATGATTTATCCCTACCAGTAAATAATAGATATTGAACATCATTCGTTTAATTCTAAGGGTGAAACAATGAT
The DNA here is from genome assembly GCA_037957365.1 of Torreya grandis. NCBI lineage: Eukaryota > Viridiplantae > Streptophyta > Pinopsida > Cupressales > Taxaceae > Torreya > Torreya grandis. The sequence continues at coordinate 105,226 of JARHVA010010668.1, read as the reverse complement.
CACCAATCTCCCATTAACTTGCCCATACAAGTTAATAATTGATAGGTTATGCTTACCCCAATGTAAACCGATGAGGGAAAAGTTGACCTAACTAAATATATGTGTAATCATCACAAGATCACCTATATAAATTTATCAATTTTTTCATACACGCACTCACACATATTCAACAATAGAGGAATTTCTAGTACTTCAAGCTTGCATAAGCAAAAATCTAATGAAAGTACTATTTAGTTCTTCCAAGAAGCTAAGTTAATTTATAAACATCACAACATAGCTTCCTCAAGAAAATAATACATATATATAATTCCATATAAGGCATTTAACTCCATCCATGGTTTAGTATTCACCCTATCATACAAAGTTTCTAATTTAACAATTTTTGGAATGCTAGTGTATTATTTGTAATTTAGTTAAAGGATCTAAATAATAAATATGAAATAATTAAGCTACTAATATATGTAGATTAGATTACAATTTTGACCTTTCTAAAAATAGTAATAAGAGATGGAAGATAAGACTTAGTTAAGAATTGACTAATATGGCTGAGATAGGATTTGAGATTCACTATGTAAGAATAGGGCATTGTCATAAACTAGGATATAATCTTTGTTTTATGATTGGATAGGAGTGCCTAAAGTGGACATGAATGCCATCAGTGTTGTAGTTCACCTCTGCCACTATTGTCTAGGATATTTGAGCTTTCTAGGTTTTATTCACTATGCTTGTGTGACCATGTCTATGATGTTTTGACAGTTGAAAGTTTTTAGAGCTCCTTGTAGAGAATATTTTCTCTTAACAACCTATGCTCCATTCTGATTTGACAAATTTCAAGAAAGAAGGAGATTTAGTGTGTGCAATATTCATTAAATGTGTATCCACACCCCTTGTGTAAGCATCTTTCCTACATACCGGTACTTTGAAGAGGGATCAAGCCATATGTAGATCTCCCACTTAATGTGCTTTTTGCAATAGAGTGTATGAATATGAAAAATACTAAAATAGATGTATTTGAAGTGGATAGGGTTTGGTGTAAGGATTTGAATAAGATTGTAAGTGTATTGGTTGGTTATATGTAGAGAATAAGGAAGGTTGTTTGAGTAGTCTTGCTTGTATTATTGCTTGCTTAGTGATATTTGCCAACCCCTTCCAAATGATATTTAAATGGAATTTTAAAAGGATCTATTGGCCATGAGTTGAATGTGCTCACATTAGGATGACAAGTATAAGGGTGGGGAATTAGAAGAAACTAACCATTGAGGCTAAAAATGCACTTGGATAAGAGCATTAAAAGTGGACAAGAGTAATGTCGATATTATAATCCAAGTCTAGCACTATTATCCTTAGCTTATGGGACCTAGGGGGATGGATTAGTCATGGAAAGACTAGTCTGGCTGAGCTTTGATTAAGTTTAGAAGGCTATGAATGATTGGGAATCAGTAAAAAGATGTCTATGAAGGTTATGAGGATAAGCAAGAGAGATCTATGGGTTGAGTGTCACAAGCTACACTCAAGTTACCAATTTTTTATATTTTGTATGACTACATCTTCCCCTCCTTTATTATAATGATACAACAAATTGAAATACTAGGATAAAAAATAGAAAGTGTACATAAACTAAACTATAAGGATGAAGCTCATGAAGTTGTGTGATGTTGGATGTGTGTAGAGAGAACATGTTATGAAGTGAAAATATGGAAGATAAAACAAAGAGTAGATCAATTATTACTAAATACACTATATCTAAAATAAGAACATACAAAGCTGAGTAAAATAAAGGAAGAGAAATGAATGAATACACCTCACCAGATATGTAGACCAATACAAAACAAGTTATGATGTTGAGTGATGCTGGATGTGGGTTGTACCAAGAGTAATATCAAAAATAGAGTTGAGTGCTCAGTTCCCCAAGAATGTATGAAGAACTCAAAAGCTAGTTCTTTGGCTCCATCATCATCTAGTAAATGAATTTGGGTGATCATGTGTGTGGTAATCAATGTTTGAAATGTGTGTCTAGTCCCTCTAAATAAGTGTCTCAAGAATACAAAGGATATTTAGTCCTTTGGCTCCATCATTGCCTTGTGAAGTGAAGCTATGAAATGATACCAATATGAAATTTATGTCATATGAGATGGCTCCTATAGTACATGAATGTTATGTAACATGATAATATTGATATGGATAGATGAATGTATGCTGAAAACTAGGTCACTTTCAGCCACTCCAAAAGATGGAGATTAGGCTTCTATGAAAGCCACTCCAAAACTAGTGCACTAGGATTATATGAAAGCCACTCTAAAATGTGGAAGTTAGGTTTGTATGAAATCCACTCGAAAATGATGCCAACTACCTGTAGATGGAATAAGGCACATAACTATTGAGAATGCATGGGTAATGCTAAACTCAAAAATAAAATAAAACAAATGTGCCATGCACATTACCCCAAGTGTCTAGAACATTGACTCTGATTTGGATGTTATATCCGCTGTCGTATCTAAAATTGGAAGTGAGATCCATCATGTCATGTATAATTCCCCCTATCTCTAGATTCTCTAGGCAAAAGTGTACTAAAACCTATTGAATCTAAACTAGTCTAATTATGCAAAACTATAATGGAACATACTTTTTTACTTGCTTCTAAAAAGTCTAATTTTTTTACTTTTTGAATAGGAGTACTGAAAATGAACAATAGTGGCACTGATGCTGTAATCAAATCTCAAAAATATTGTCTTGGGCTAAATTTGATGACTTTTTTGACATTTTTACTATCTACCTAATTTATTTAACTAATTTTATGTTTGGTTATTATTCTAAAAGTGATAAAAGCTAAATTTTGGACTATTTGGAGCTTTGATCTCTGTGACAAAACCCCGATTTGTTGCCCTCTCTTTTGAGGTTAGGAATGAAGACTTTATAGTGACTTCCCTTAGAAGAAAGAGCCTTGAAAATGTGTTTTGTTGCAAACATACATGATACAGTAATGATAATTGACAAGATATCTCAAGATATAACATGGTTTATATTGAGAGATTGTTAGATCAACAGAGGTATGCCTAGATAGATATAACAATGTAATAACATGTGCAATGTATTACATATATACTAGAAGTGTTAGTTGTTAATTTTTAGTTATCACAGAGGGATAGAGCATGATGTCCATCACGGCATCCAAGAAAGCAAGATAATGCATGATGTGGATCATGGCATTGTAAAAAATAAAAAAGTAATCAAGCAAGAAGCACACAAGGCAAGAAGCAATAAACATAGAAGGGTGACCAAGGGCCTAAGAAAACAAGGGACATGGACACATGTTACTCAAACTATAAGGAAAGCATACAAGGCATGTTCAAATGCCACATACACATACAATTAAATAAAGCAATGTTGGCGTGAAAGCCACAATCACATATAAGAGTACAAACAAAGGACATTGATAAATGTCCTAAGGCACACACATGAATAGAAGTAACAAACATTGAAAAATGTCCTAAGGCACATATAAGAGATAAATAGGAATTGAGAAATGCAAATAATCTAGCTACGCTAAGCAATAATTAAAGCATGTGAATATTAGAAATACAATCGTATCTAACTAATCAAAGTGAGCAAGAAAGTGTACAAGATATGTTAGTAAAATACTAATAAATACATAAGTGATATATACTATTGAGATGTTTATATAGTAATCTACGTAAGTGAGTAGTTAATATACATCAAAATGATAACTAGAGTGTTTGGTGTAGGAATGACAAACCTAGATGGCATAGTCATGTAGAAGATGCCCCCAGTAGGTATGTATATCGATGTATAAATCGATGTAGAAGTAAGATGCCCCCAAAATAGGTGAAGTGAAGCAATCAAGGATCTGGATGTTACTGCACACACTTAAAGAAGACTCGATTGTTAATGTAAGTGTAGCATGATGCTAGAAATGTAAAGCATGGATGATGCATACAATCAAAATATTTTTGACATTCTAACATATTTGAATGTTTTTGTGCTTTTGATACGTTGCATTGTTTTTGTATTTTGAAATAATGCATTATTTTTATATTTTGAAATGTTATGAACTATGTACAATCAATCATGTAAACACTATGTACAAGAATTTTGGAGAGAAGATATGCACAAGTAAGCAAAAATAAACTATGTATAAATAATTTTAAAAAATTATGTGCAATACAATGTGTGAAATGAAATGCTAGACATGGAATTTATGTAGATGCATAATATTCATTGGATGTTTGAGTTTCTTTCCTTCAAGTGAGGCTAGATGATACACTTTATGGCTAATATTTTTGGTAATAATGTATAGACCTAGCCAATTTGGTTTGAATTTTTCATTGATTTCTTCTTTGACATTTACATTGCAAAGATTTTATTTGAGAAATAGATCATTAACTTTGAATTCTCTAGTGTGAACTTATTTTTCTAGGATCATTGCATATGTTGTTGGTAGATTCAGATATGTTCTACTACTTGAATGTGTGTATGGTCTAACTGCTCAAGCTGGTGTAGACACTTTTCATGATACTAGTCATCAGTGAGAATACCTTTAAGGGAGACACAAAGAGATGTGATTTCTAGTTATAATGGTAAAACTGCTTTTGTGTTGTAAACAAGTGAATAAAGAGTATCTCCTATGGTTGTGTAGATACCTTTGTGATAAGCCCATAATGCAAAGACTAGTTGATTGTGTCAATCATCTCCAAATTTGGTTACTATTTTGCTCAAAATGTTATTAATGGTTTTATTAGTAGCCTCTTCTTGACCATTTCCCTATGGGTAATATGTAGTGGAGAATGTGTGTTTGATCTTATATTTGGTGAAAATTTTCTTGATATTTCTATTCTTAAATGATGTTCCATTATAAAAAATGATGTTTGCAGGTAAGCTAAATGTTAAATAATATGAGTCATGACGAAGCTAAAAATGTCCTCTCTTGTAGTAGATTGAAGTGGAACAACTTATACCCAATTGGTAAAGTATTCCATGGTTGTGATTATGAATATATGTCCATCAAAAAAATTAGGGTTTATTTTTACAATAAGATCAAATCCCCATAACATGAATAGGCATGGAGAGACAATAGGATGCAATTGTTGTGATGGTGCATGTTGTAAGTTACTGTGTTGTTGACATTTATTGCATAGTTTTGCATATTCTATATATTAATCTTCCATTGTGGGCCAATACTACCCTTGTCAAAGTAATTTATTTGAAATGGATTTTCCACTAAATTAGCCACTGCACTCACTATCATGTATCTATGTAAGAGAAATGTTGGCTTCTACTAACGTCAAACATCAAAGCAATTATCTGTCAAAAGATCATTTAAAATGGTCTCTGCCAATGATTACATAATGGAGTGATTTTTTGTGTAACTTATGTTTATCATTTGAATAAAAATTGTCTGGTGTAATAGATTTGTTTACAAAGTTGTAGATATCAGAGAGCCATTCTGGAGTTATGAAACTACGTGTAGTGGCTAGAATGGATAGTGAAATAAAATTTGCATTGGATATTGATGGAAATTGTAATCATTTAATTATGAAAATAGATTGATCCTTGTTAATGTTGATAGGATTCAAAGATTTTGCACTTACTATTGCATCTACATGTCAATTATCTTATCTTGGTATATTTTCTATAGAAATGTAGTCAAATTGTGATGATAAACATTGTACCATGTTTCAATATGGGATGAGATGTTATTTTGTCTAATAAAAATCATTGACTTGGTTGATCATAAATTGAGAATCACCAAACACTTGAATATATCTAATTTGGAGAGACTGGACGGTAAATAGCCCTAAAATATGTGCTTTATATTCTATGGTGTTATTAGTGTAGGAGAAACTTAATTCATATGTAATAGGAACTGTGACTAGAAGGGTCAATAAATATAATGCCTACCCTTTCACTGGATGTGCATCAAGAACCATAAAAAAACATGGTCCCAATATTAGAATGAGTAGAATACGAAGTGAAATCATATCTAGATGTGTCACTAATAGGATTAGTGTCTAAGAGTGGTGCGACTGCCACCTTTTGCAATGATTTGGCCCTTTATTTATTGTTGGAGAACTATTTTAAGGTCAAACTCTGTTAATAACATGACCCATTTTATGAGGCAACTAGAGAGATGTGGTTTTGCCATAAGAAACTTTAGGGGATCTACTTTGGTGATAACATGAGTCTCATTATTTACCATGTAATGTCAAAGTTTTTGTGTGGAAAAAACTAATGCTAAACACAACTTTTCTATTGTGGAGTATTTTTTCATAACAAAATAATGTGTGAATGATGTAATAAACTATTCATTCAGTGTGTTGATCATTATGTTGTGTTAAGAGTGCTTCTAATGAATGATCTGTTACTACGATATATAGTAGGAAAGGCCTATTAGGGATAGGTGGTACTAAGATAGGTGGATTAAGAATATATTTCTTGATTTTTTCAAATCTTTCTTGACAAGCTTGGTCCTAGATAAACTTTATATCTTTCTTTAGTAATCAAGTGAATGACTAGGTTTTATAAACAAGCTAAGCTAAAAAATGATGGATTACTTGGATCTTGCCCTATAGGGATTGAAGTTTCTTTAAGTTCATAGGAGGTGGTATGATGATGATTTATTTGACTTTCTTAGGGTCAACCTCTATGCCATGCTAAGAAATAATGAAACCTAAGAGTTTGTTTGATGTAAATCCAAACACACACTTCTTTAGGTTCAATCAGACAATGTATTATTTATGTATTTGAAAGATCTTTCATAAAACAATAGCATGATGTTATCATCATTTGGATTTGGCTAAGACATCATTGACATAATCCTTGATAGTATGATGAATCAAATTATGAAATTTATGTGTTATGGTATGATGGTATATGGTTCCAACATTTTTCAATCCAAAAAGCATGAAAATGTAACAAAATATACCCCAAGGTGTTGTAAAATATGTTTTCTCTTGATCTTCTTCAGCAATTTTGATTTTGTTGTATCCTACAAAGCCATCCATAAATGATAGCATTTCATATCTAACTATGGAATCGACAATCATGTCAATGTTAGGTAAAGGAAAATTATCTTTTGGGCATGCTTTATTTAAATCATAGGAATTAAAAGAACAACAAATTTATTCGTTGGGTTTGACTACGGGGACTATATTGGAAACCCATTTAGGGTGTGCTATTGGTCGAATGAAATCAACATCTAAGAGGCATTGACTCTAGTCTTTAACTAAGATAGACACCTTAGGATGTATTTTACAATTATTTTGTTTAATGGGTTTAGCATTTATGTATAAAGGAATATGATGAATTGCTTTAGATGTATCAATTCATGGCATATTTGAGTAAGACCAATTAAATATTTCTATAAAATCTGTTAAGGTTTGATAAATATCTATATCTTCTTCTTTTCATAGGGTAGTGACTAATACAACAATGTAGGGATCCTAATCAGTTTTAGAATTCAAACTAACTATTTATTCGTTAAGCAATATGGAATGATCAAGTGTGTAGGGAGTGGTAGGAATAATATCATCTTAATTAACTTTTATGTCTTATGAAAAATCTAGACTTTATCTAAAGTATGCATGGGCATTTATGTTATGAGGAAATCTATTTTTGTGATAGCAAGATGGAAGGTCCTCACATACTCTAAGAAATTGTATGAGGGATTCATTGTTGGAGAATTCATCTAATGTGAGCATGTTTGGTGAAACTATGTCATAAATAAGATCAGGATAGATCAATGATAATGTTGAGGTATGATTAATGGTGTTGTCTATTGGTGTAGTGGGTGGACAAAACTTAATATTATTTAAAGTGGTAGAAGAAAGCTTATTATGAAGGTGGTTAAACTGATATCCTAGCCCTTATGTTCTATGTTGTGTAGATGCCTCAATAGGATTGATGATTCCTTGTTTGTGCTTTCCAAGACCTTTAACATGATATCCGATCTTATTGAGACAATTAAGTGCAAAAAGAGAAGTTAACTAGTGATTTGGTATCGATGTTATTATAGAACTTGGAGTCTATTGATGTGTTGCATGGTTTGAAGGTACATTGTGAATAATAGGCTGTGTTATTATGTTGCCAAGATTAAAGTGTGGAATATAATTTTGTTGAATTTCCAAGAATAATATGTTTTTAATCTATTGGGCATGTTTAGATGTAGCCTTTGTGACTAAATTTTAAACAATCATGGAGTGTAGAAGGGATCGCATGCATATCATGAATCTAATGCTGACCAAGTAATAAATTATAGTTGAGGTCATTTGACATGACTTAACAAGTAGTTAGTAGTGTCGTAGGCCCTAAGGTAATATTGAGTGTTATTTGACCCATGAATTTCTATGGAATGTTGTAAAAACCTCTAATTTTCATATTGGAATGGTCACGATCTTGAGGTTGTATATTAAGATGTTTAAGAAAATAAATGTTGCAAATGTTGAGTCCTAAACCATTATAAACTAATACCCTTTTGACCCCCACTTCATTAATTCTTAATTGAATATATAGAGATTGATGTTGTTTAATGATGTGGCATGGGGGCAAATCCTCTTTTTCAAAGGAAATATGTTCTTCAGTCCATTGCATGGTGTTGAGGATAGATGAAACATAAGTTGGTTCAGTGGAAATGGGAATTATAATATTGCAAGGATATGCATATAACACATCTTTATAAACATTTGATCACTGAAGGAGCTTGATAACTAAAATTCTATCAAAATGGGTGCTAACCTGAGTGATAAAGCTATAGACATGGGTGTAATCAGTCTATCTATCTTCTAAAACTTGGGTGATAACATGTACAACATGCTCTACTATAGGCATAGAGATAATAGTAGTTGCGGGATAAGAGATATATGTACCAAGTTTGAAAGGAGGAGGGATATATATAACCACTAGTGTTTTCTTGTGTCTAGTAGTGATAGGAAGATACTCAAAAGTAGCTGAGTTATATGTGTCTAGGTAGAAAGCATGAATGTGGAATGAAATGCATGAAATGTGAGTGATGATTTTTATAATAATATGTTTATAACAAGCATTCCACAAGGGAGATATCAAGTAAGGTATAGAGAGCATGAATTTGTTCATAAATGCATAAAACATTTGACATGTACTGTGACATTTTAAATGTGTTTAACATGATAAACTTTGAAAATTTTCCAGATGAGAGATAGAAAGGAAAGGATAGAGAACATGAAATTGTGCAAAAATTTATAAAAAAATTTAACATGTAACATAACATTGGTAGCATGTTTAGAAACATTTAGTTGGAAAGTATTCCTCATGAGCGAGAGAGAATATGAAAAAGGAATATTGAAATCTTGTGCATTTTTATCAATAAATGTTGTAATATCATCGTTTATTATAAAGAGTAAGCATGAAATGCAAATAATGAAGCTTTATACTATTATATGATAAACTTCATCATTCAAGTACATGATAAGACCAATGATGGTTTCCTTACTATTTGAAAAAAATGTAGAAAAAATTGTAAATAAGTGAAATCCATTTTTGAACTCTGATTTTATAATGTAAGGTGATATCTTAAAAGCAACAGGACCTAGTGTATGCAACAAGGATTTGAAAAATGATATTTTTAAAAAATAATTTGAAATTTTGAAAATCAAAGTGGATTTTTGATTTAAATATGCATCTAAAAATTCAAAAAAATATTAGAAAAATACTAGAAAAATATCAGGGCGTAGTATGGGCAATTAGGGTTTGAAAGAAAATATATTTTAAAATTAATACAAAATTTTAAAATTTTATGTGAATTTTAAATTTTATTATATAGGTAAAAAATCAAAAAAATATAAGAAAAATTAGTATAAATTTTACTCTAGGGGTTTTAGGATTTTTATGTCCAAACAAAGTAAGATGAGTTCACCAAATGATTTAACAATTTTGAGAATATTGGTGTATTATTCTTAATTTAGTTAAAGAGACTGAGTAATAAATATGCAATAATTAAGCTACTAATTTATCTAAATTAGAATACATTTTTGACCTTTCTAAAAATAACAATAAGAGGAAGAAAATAAGACTTAGCTATAAATTTACTGATACGACTGAGACAAGGTCTGAGATTCACTATGTAGGACTAAGACACTATCACAAACCAAGATCTAATCTTCATTTTATGATTCGACAAGTGCACTAAAAGTGGACAAGAGTGACACTAGCAATTTAGTCCACCTCTGCCAGTATTGTCCAAGATATATGAGCTTTTAGGCTTTTTTTATTATGCCTATGTGACTTTGTCTATGAATTTTTGAGAAATGAAAGTCTATAGAGCTCCTTGTAGAGTAAATTTTATCTTCAAACCCTATACTCCATTATGGTTTGACTAATTTTGAGATTGAGTGGGTGGGAGTCGGCGGGGGGGGTGGCGGGGGAGTAGGGGGGTCAGTGTGTGTAAGATTCACTAAATGTTTAACCACACCCTTGTGTGGGCACACTGCCTACATACTAATATTTTGGAGAGGGATCAAGTGATATGTAGTTCTCCAATTTGATGTGTTTTATACAATAGAGTGTATGAATATGAAAAATGCTAAACTATATGTACTTGAGGTGGCTATGGACTAGTGTAAGTATTTTAATAAGTTTATAAATGTATTAACTAGTTGTATGTAGAGAATAGGGAAGATTTCTTGAGTAGTCTTTCTTATATTCTTGCTTTCTTAGTGACATTTTCCAACCCCTTCCAAATGATATTTGAATGTGTTTTTTATTGGGATATATTAGTCATGGGTTGAATGTAATCATATTAGGCCAACAAGGATAAGGATAGAGAATCAAAATAAAATGACTGTTAGGGTCAAAAATTCAATTAGATAGGAGCACCAAAAGCGAACATGAGTGGCACTGGGTCTATATTCCAAGTGTGGAAATATTATCCTTAGCTAATGGGACCTAGGGGATGTATTAGTCATGAAAAAATTAGTCTAACTGAGCTTTGATTAAGTGTGGAAGGCTACAGATGATTGGAAATTAGTGAAAAGATGTTTATGAGGTTTATGAGGACAAGCAAGAGGGACCTATGGGTCAGGTGTCTCAAACCACACTCAAGTTACAATTTTTTTGAATTTTATATGACTATAGTTTCAATTCAGTCTTAACAAGACAACATAACCAACCAAAGGGTACTCATCCATCACAAGACATACACATATAAGCTAATACAAAACAAGCATCCACCAAAATAGACACATCAATATTAAGTGTATAATTTTTTTAGTCATCTAAACATTCACTATGCAAACAGAACCCTTTAAAAGGGTATGTATAATCATAAAAAAGTTCAACCAAATTTTTGTGTATATGCCAAAATTAGTGTAATGCATAAAAATATATCCTAAAACCTTAAGCATAGGCTCTGATACTAGATGTAACAACCCCAAAAAAAAATTCTTGGAAATTACACATAAAGGATCAAGACAAGGATTTCACTTTCATCAAAAAATCATTTGATATCCAATACTTCCAATCATATGTATTATGTGAGACACCAATTAATTGATAATGATCACAACATCATAAGGACTACCATATCAATGATATGTGTTTAGCTATGGACTTAAAGTTAATTTTCAACCATTTATTATATCAATATGAGGATCATGTAAAGTTTTAAGATTTATCATCTAGTATTTAGTTGATATAAAATCAAGGCAAGAGAATCTCTACAAAATAACTCATGCATAGATAACTATCATATAGGCTAACAACTAAACCTTCAATGATTAAAAGAGATTAAAGAGTCAACATAATCCAACTAATGTTTAACATACCAACATGAAATATCCAAGATATTACATACTTTATTATCACAAGACATAACATATCCTTATTAATGTAGTGAATAACTCATATCCTACACTTATTATCCCTCAAGAATGATAACACAAATCTTTACAACTTTTGCAATGGTTTGACCATAAGGTATATGAACTATAACACAATTCCAACCTCTTGCAAGACAAAATATAACTAATAAATCATTATGTAAATATTATTCCTTGAAATTTTCTCATATGAGTAATGTATTCAAGGATAAAACTAGTTTTATCCAATAAACCTTGTTATGGAAGTAATAAAAACCAATACCAACAAGTTCTATAATTTGCTACAATTAATTTTCACTTCAACAAGTTCCTCGATCTTGGACATTCAACCAAAGAGACAATCACTTCATGAATTGGACTATTTTATCATTATTGCTTCATTTAACAATACATATATGGGCTAAATAAATAATGGTTACAAACATTCCACAACAAGCTTAATGTTGGCTCTAATGTTACTAGTAAAGACTTATTGGTAACCAGGACTTAGCGTTCCTCAAACGGATGAAATACTTATCAAATTTAAAATAACTAAGTAGCAATTGAGCATACTACCAGATCATCAAACTCAAAATTTAAAGCATTTATAGCAGCCACTACAAGAGGGAAAGTACTAATGGTAAGAAGTTAGAACTAGATATTATCTACAACATAATTACCAATGTCAGGGCAACAACACAAACTAATCTTTCCTCATCAATAACATTGAACATTGATGACCACTACTAGGCGTATGACAAGTACAAATCATATTTTATCAATCTATAATATATCAATTTACTAAATGAATTTTTTAAGCAATGTTATTAAAGACTAGCACTAAATTAGAAATCAAAACTCATCATTTAAAGAATAAAGATGATTACAGTATCATGACCAATCATGGCATAATAAGAACATTTTATGATAAGCATAGGAATATCAAGGAATTGAACAATAGTTATCTTTCATGTTCCTATTTTTCTCTTTTAATGATATGTAAATGTAAGGTCTTACCACCATTTGTTAAATTGTCATTACCATTGTTATGCAATATCAAGGTCTAGCATTCATAGATACATATTGGGTTAAGTAACCAAAACATAAGATTTAAAATTACCTTCCAAAACATTAATATCTAACATCAAACTATCATCATAAATGAGATAATATAACTTCATAAATAATAGCATAAATATATGATTTCTACTTCAAGTCCATTTATTTAGTAACATACCCACAATGTCAATAGAGTAAACAACTCAAGTAATTTTGCACATATTAAAAGTTGTATAATGTATTATCTTGTCTATCCATCTTTAACTATTTACAAGTGAGGCTTCCAAAGTAGAATATATATCATCAAAACACATTGTTTCAGTTAATGACATGTAGTACATCTAATAGTTCTCTCTCTCTCTCTCTCTATATATATATATATGTATAAATAGAGAGAGAGAGAGAGAGAGAGAGAGAGAGAGAGAGAGAGAGAGAGAGAGAGAGAGAGAGAGAGAGAGAGAGTACTCTCTCTCTCTCTTTATATATATATATATATATATATATATATATATATATATATATATATATAAACAAAGAGAGAGAGAGTGTGTGTGTTAGTACTCTCTCTCTCTCTCTCCCTCTCTCTCTCTCTCTCTCTTTATATATATATATATATATACATAGAGAGAGAGAGAGAGAGAGAGAGAGAGAGAGTACTATTAGATGTACTACATGTCATTAATTGCAACAAAACTATATATACATATATATATATATATATATATATATATATATATATATATATATATATATATATATATATATATATATATAGATAGATACACACACACACACACACACACACACACACACACACACACACACACACACACACACACATAATCTTCCTTAGTTGATAAGTCATCATAAAGACTGTCCTAAGAGGAATAAGGCACATGAAAAAAATTGAAACAAACCCTCGTCACCAGCGCTATGAGTCCAAGAATAGGTGGCCCTTACCACCCCAACCATCAATTAGATGGTGGTTCTGGCAATCGGGACTAGGGAGGGATTTTGAGAAAGTCAGAGTTTCAAGCCATTGGATGACTCCACACACTAACAAAAGGTAAACAGAGAAATGACCAATAAAATGTCATCCCAAGATGAGACTGAAATAACCAAATAATGACATTTCTACAAATTAGAAGTGGGGTTAATCCACTACAGGGTATGCAAAGGTCATAGTTATGGATTTATACACTAAATCCATGTCTATAACATTTGGTAATACCATGGATTTATACACAAAATCCATGTCGATAACATTCGGTAATATTAGACTCTAAAAACCTCCAAGTGTATGATCAACATGTAATATTTTGACTACCAATTTGTATCCCATGCTCATAATCACACATTACAGCTTAACTATTTATGCCTAGTCAAAGGATGATTATACAACAACAACATTCACCCAATCATTTAATATGATAAGTATGGAAATGGTAACCCAACAAGGTACACTTAGAACAAAGCCATAATCCAAAAATAATCATTCATTTTCAACAGTCAACACATCTAACATGACTTCCAGCCATTCACCATATTTTCCACAATGATAACATAAAGGTTCAAACAATTGTTCAAAGTCTAAAAATTGATTTTAAAGGTCAAGAATCAATATAAGGGATTCGTGGGATTATCATGAGGTTTCACAACCTCATATGATCCCCGAATCTAAAATCTTGTTAAAATTATTTTTACGTAAAAGCATTAACCTCTAATATACTCTTAAATGAGGATCAACTCTGCTATAATTTAATGTAATTCAACAACCCTTTGTTTATATCCCAACACAACAAGAGTTTGATAATTACATATTAAACCAGGGTAGACTTAAAAATACAATCCTTTAACGATTCAAATGAATCCATAAAAAAATAGAGAACCCCCTTCTTACAGGTATAATAAAATAACTCAATTTAATTTCCAACTCTTATTTAAAAATCGAAACGCTTTATTTCAACATTAAACTTACCCAAACCGGTCTTCAACTCCCAATTTGCAAATTGAATCCATAGAGCATTTTTAACAAGTGCGGTTGGATGAAAATCACGTTTTTGAAGAAAGGATAGGAGGTGAAAATTCTCAGTTATCCAATATACCCAAACCAACATCTCATAAAAGGAAAATGGAGTAAGGCGACCAGGTTTAAAACGTGGTTGAATTTATCCATACCAAAAATAAAAACACAACAGAGTAATTAATATTTAACAGAAGGAATAAAGAAAACTATTCTCTTATAGATTCCAGGAAACCCTCGTTTCTCACGCAATATCCATTCAATCAGCTCATATATAAATTACAAAGTATGTCGACTTAGTTTGAATGCATCGACTAAGTTGTTTAAGCCAAATAAATACACAACAGGTTATTTAGTTAAAAATTTATGCAAAGGAAAAAAGGTAGAACCACCCCAAATCGATTTATTCCATATATATATAAACCAGTCCAGATAAAACAATAATAGTTACTCACTTGGAATTCTACCAGCAGAAAAATAACAGACACATTGGAAAGATATGACTAGGCCGTAGGGTTTTGATCCTTCCTTCAATAATCTTCTCCTCTTCTTTTGGCGATTCACCTTCTCTCACTCGTTCGCCCCTCTACCAACTCTTCTCCTTACTCCCTGCGTGCCTCCTTCCTTCATCCCCAGCCGCCTCACATTCTATCTTTCATTTTAAGGGTAAATGTAATTTCCTTCATACATTTGCTATTTCTTTCCGTACCTGAATATATAGAGCATTCCAGCAATGATTGTGGATTCAGGAAAATACAGTGTTTTCTTTGTTTTAATTTGTTTTCCATTTCCCTTTGTCATTTTGACAAACCCTAACTCTGCCATGCCCAACGTGCGGCCTTCCCCTTCCTTTTCCCTATCATCACTCTTCGTAGAATAAAAAGCGATCCGAACCCACAGAACTGCAGTATAGAATTCACACGTAAATTATTGTAATATAGGTATGACTATTCTTCTTAAATATAATGTTAACAAAACCATAATTTACCCTTTTTACTTCATTTTAAATTTCATATGCACCCTTACCTCACAAATTGAGAACATTTTATTTATTTATTTTTATAAAAATCACTACAACTTAGTGGATGCGAGTAATTTGTAAGGGGCCCCATGTTTTGAGGATATTAACCATTCTTAAGGATATTTTTTCCAAATATATCAAGTGAGGGCTCTAAATAGTGACCTAATATGGATAACAAGACCTTCAATTAGTTACTGATAGGTAGGAAAAATTATTTTATTAGTACACGTTGAATGTATAGTGTTGTAGTTTTCACTTCACATAATTATTTTTTATTGTAAATCTTATAAGAAAAAATATATATAATTTATTTCTATGATATATTATTATTATTAAATTGAAAAATGATTATAAAAATGAATATCTTATTTGTGACTTCACTTTTTTGAAGGAGAAAATCTAGAAAGCAATTAATCTATGGTAGAGATTTTAGGGATAAATAAATTAAAAAATATAACATTGAATGCATTAAAAATTATTTAAAAAATATTTAACACTTTCTCAATACTTTAAATCAAATATAACACATTAAAAAAATGTATAGTATTTTCATGTGGTATATTCACATTAAATGGATGCTTGATGTGATCAACATGGATTTCAGAATTTATCCTATATAAAATTTGGTTTCTCTTCTTCCATCTAATACTTGTGAATATTCTCAAGGGAGAGGGTCTTTCTAGAAAAAATAACTACAAGTTCGATGCAACTTAGGTATTGCTTAAGCTCATTTAATTTTTTTTATTTTGTACTCAAAGTTAAGTAGGGTTTATAGGGACAAATTTAGAGACAACTTTATTATTTTGGTGGAGGCATTGAAAATAACTCACACCTCACCCAAATTATTTTGACAATAAATATTTTATGGTTTGATTAAAAAAATATTTGGTACAGGTGAGGGACCAAGTGACTAAAAGGGTTTTGCATTAATATTTTCACTTTCTCCTTCTATAAATTATTATTATGCCAGTGTCATTTGTATATAGAGGTAAAATTTGAAGCTTATAAGATAATTTATTCATCCTATTCCACTTTTGTTTACTCTATTCTACTTGTATCTTTGAAATATTGTCAAGGGAAAGGTTTTTTCCACAACAAGGGTAGCAATGCATCTCTAGTGTAATTATTTGATTTAATCTAAATCATTTTTATTAATATATTTCAATTTTAAGAGGTGTGTTTGTTCATAATGGATTTAAATTAGAATTTTATATATTGTTTGAGAATTCTATTTTTATTTTTAGATATTTTTGTACCTATTTATTGGATCTTTGTGACAGTTGGTGTGTAATCATTAGTTTTAGTTTAAACATCATTATGATGTTGAGAATGGAACAAAGAGAAGCGTTGTTAGGGTGGTTTTAAAAATGGATGACATGCTTTAGCCTAGGGTTCCACTAAGTTTAAATTCATAATTTATAATTTAAAATATTAACGTAGTAAATGTTTGGTGTCTCATATGATATAATGAACCATGTGGTTTGCAGATTTTATGGTTAGTGAAAAACTAATATCTTAAACATTTTTATTAATTTTGGGTAATGTGTAACGTGAAGACAAGGGGTTTTCGGAACCAAGCATTAAGGATGATTTGGTTTTTATAAGAAACAATGCGTTTGAGGTGCACCTATATTTATTGGGGAACTAGCTTACAACTAATCAATAACTAGTCCTTTTCATTATCTTTGTGGCATAGGTCTAAAGACACTACTCACAAATTTTTGTAGGGTGGGAATGATTATTTTCCTTAAAGATAATTATAAAAATACCATAATTTACTACTTTTACTCTATTTCAGATTTCATACATATTATTACCTCACAAATTGAAATAATTTTATTTATTTAATTTAATTGAAGTCACTAGATTTTGGTGGATGTGAGTACCTCACAACAAGTGGATGTGTGTACCTTTCAAGGGACCCTATGTTGTGAGGGGTTTCACCTTTCTTTTGGAAAATATTTTCAAATTTTTGGAGTGAGGGTTCAAACTAGTGATTAAGCTATGACCTTAGTTGGTTAACTTACTGAGAAGTAGCAGAAATTATTTTATAAGTACATATGGGATGCACAATGTTATATTTTTCACCTCATGTAATTAGTTTGTATTTACACTTTTCAAAGGAAAAATATATATAATCTGTTTCTATGTTTTGACATTATTATCAAATTAAAACACTAAGTATAATAGTGAATATATCTTTATTTTTATTAGTCTCGAAGGGACATTATAGCTTCCATTTAGCTTTACCATGTGATTAAAGCATGTATTATTTAACCAACCAAGAGGCATTGTTTTATGTGCATTAAAATATTTAAACATTTGTAATGGTTAATTTATGTATTTTCAATTCAAAAATTGAAAGATAGATATTTATTTAGCTTGTTAGTGGTGTAAACTTGTGAGGTGTTATTTGTGACTTCACATTTTTTGAAGAAAAAATTTAGAAAGCATTTAATATGTGCTAGAGATAATAAGGACAAAGGTATTTAAATTTATAACATTAAATTCATAAACATATCTTTTTATAACTATTTTATGCCTTCCTAATAGTGTAAATGCAATATCATGCATTTAACATTTGTATTATAGTTTTCATGGGAGTTATGCACATTAAATGTATCCTTGATGAGACCAATGTTGATTTTTATGTTTATTTTATTGTAAACACACCCTCATCTATCATCTTGGTTTACCCAATTCCACCTAAGAATTATGAATGTTTTTAAGGGACAAGTTTATTCTAGAAAGAGAGTAGTAGATAAGCTACAACACATACATTATATAAGTTCATCCATATTTTTTTTACTTTATTTAATACATATTAAGCATGGATTATAGGGATTAATTTAATGAAGACTATTATTTTGGTAACAACACCAAAAATAACTCCTACATCAAGGAAATTATTTTTATCCTAAATATATTAAGGTCTAATTTTTTATAAAAATGTCTAGCACAGATGTTAGAATAGACTCAAAAAAATTGTTTTAATTTTTAATTTTTAAAAATCCTTTTATATATTTCTATTATGTCTATCTCATTTATAGTTAGAGTTGAATTTGGAGGATTCCAGGATAATTAATCCATCCTCTTACACCTTGGTTTATTTTGTAGAGGTCTTTTGCAAAAAAAGAATAATAATATAGGTATGTCATATACTCTATTTTAGATATTTTAATATAACTTATGTTTAGTAGTTGTGTCTGTCCAAAATGGAGGTCAATTTGACTTTGATGTCTTGTTTGAGAATTCTATTTTGAGTTTATGATATTTTTATACATAATTATTGGATTTATATGTTATATTTTTTAGTCATATTAAGCCATTCCATGTGTAATGACCATTTCTTTATGGTTTTGAGTAACATATATGGAATTTAATTCACATAAGGAGGAAATAACTCTAATAATAAATCAAATAAATAATCTTCTATACATGAAGATATATGTTAGGTTTTGTAGTCCAAATTCCTACATCGACACCACCAAACTCTTCTCTAAGATAACATTCTTGGTTGAAAAACTAGATTTGAAAAGAGTATCTCAAATTTCTTATTTGAATGTCTATTGCTTATTTTTTATTGTGATAATTCTCTCAAAATCCACTGTAATGTTTTTCATGGTTGCCATCCATTTTTTATCTCCATCTCATTCACTGCCATAATAGTTATTGTTTCAATTTTTTAGTTAATTATCCCTAGCTAATGGCTTTTTGATATGTCATAAGATCACTATAAAGTGTAGGAGAATAAAATCATGAAAAGGTAATTTATATCTACACTATATTATTTTCATATATCTTTCAATTTTATAGTATTTTTTTAGGAATAAGCAATAACCTATATTTTGTTGGTAGATCCTAAAAATTTATAATTTTTCATGAATAGATAATAACCCAAGCTTAATATGTTGAAAAACCCTAGAGGATTCAAGGCCATGGGGCATATGAAGAGTGTTTTAGATTAACATGGAAGTGTTACCTTTAAATAGGTACATTTAATTATCTTGCTCTATAAATGGTTTGGGTGAGATTACACTCTATATTAATATATAGTTAATGTCAGACACCTAGAACAACAAACATGCTCTGATACCACGTGTTGGGAATATGACCAACCCCGAAAGCACACAATTGATTACTAAATACCAAGCAACTTAATATGTGGAAATAACCAGAATCAACAAGTAACTAGAATCCAGAAATAACACAAGATATGAGAGACAATACACAACTTGTATTAATACTCATACAAAAAAGAATACAATAAAGAAGATGCCACTTCTTCTCCACCACCTCTTCAGAGGCTTCCCACACCTCAAGTGAACAGTACTTCTTTCCTCAATGCTCTCTCTCTTAGGTCCCAACACCCAACTCAATCACAGAGTTGGTGTTCACCTTACACCCGTGCTCCACGCACTCCACAAGTGCTCCACGCACTCCACAAGTACTCAACGCACTCCACAAGTACTCCACGTACTCCAAGTAGATCTCTCTTGATACTGCTCCCTGTTGTGTTGCTGTCCTATCTGATCTCCAACCTACAGATCAAGCTGGTTCTGCACACCTGTGAACCTTGACCTTGCACACACACACACACACCTGCATATCAATGATCTTACTTACCATGTAGATCTCCTATTGAAGCCATGCACACCTGATGACCAAGATCATACACTCTTGAAGAACCCTGCTGATTCTCCAATCCAGCACCCACCTTGGTACTGTGGCACTAGGAGGAACACACCATTGCTCACCTCACACACCGAAGGAGCTTATAACAATGCTCTCTTACTCCCTAGCTACACTTTTACAATACAACCATGAGTCTATTATATAGATCTCATCCAAACAATAATTAGACACCTAGTACAATAATTAGATCCGCAGCTCTCAGTCTATAATTAGCACTAAGCATGCAAACACTTGGTTCATCAACTGACTGCCCGTAATATACTCGCAGTCAAACCACACAGGCGACTGACGCCGGTCCCTGTCTGCCTAGGGGTCACCGATACCAGTCAATCTCTGACTGATGTTGGTTGCTTTCCTGCCCTATCCTGCCGACGTCGGTTGGCCTGACCGACGTCGGTGTCTATGACACTCATCAACCCTTTTGCACCCTCCTCCATGTCTGCATCAGTGAAGCTTTTAGCTCCACAATCTTAACAATCTCCCACTTGGAGATAAATAGTTGCACTGTACCTATACCTGTACCCTATCTAATCTATTTCCTAGTTTGTATCCCTCTTCAAGCTCAACCCTGAAGACCACCCACCACACAACCTATGATGTACCTCCTGTCATCCGAGTACCCTCCCGCATCCGTTCCTACAATCCCATGTAGTGAAGTCCTGACCCTAAATAGCATGAATCCCTGCTGCTGGTCTCTCTCAAATACCTGAGAATCCACTTCTCTGAATTGGCTCCTAACTCTCTGACAGCTCCCACTACTTGGGAAAACTCAGGTCTATACTAGACCTCATGTGATTTCAGACACTGTACCTATCCAGCCCTTAGTGTGCTCTCATTTTGCATCCTGCATCTCACCAACACCTGATTCACATCAGATCCCACTGGAAACAAAATCACCCAGTGATCTCCCATGTCTCTCATGCTGAAGAATTTTGCTGCTCCAAGTTCTTCATAGCAAACCACTGAACTAATCTTACCCTTAGCTCAGCACAACCCTGTATGTACAATCCTGCTAGCAAACATACCATCCACATATAATAACAGAATGATGTCATGACTCATCATCCACCTAGTAAGGCAAACCATAGTAGTTACCTGACATTGACTAAAGCAATGCTTCGTCCTCCACCTGTCAAACCCTGTACCACTATCCTGTAACTCCTCAAGACCATATCCCTGGCCTTCCATCTCACGTATCCATTCTCTCTATTCTTCAACTAAGGAATCCATTCACCTTGCAGTGCTAACATACCGGCTGGCAACCCTACCAAATCTTCGTCTGGTTCTGCAATCTCTCCATGTCACGCTCCCACTGTTTCTTGGATCCTTCCTGCTCTACAGTCAGCAACTAGTATAAAGAAGAGGAACAATGAATTTGAGGCCTACTTACATCTTCAGTCCTCTATATGGGTGTTTGAGACTCCTTGACAGCTCGCTATCCACCCAAAATTTGTTACAGTGACTGATCTCAGCCACCCCACAGTCTGCATCCGACTGACATCGGTTCCTGCACCTGTCCTGACTACCAACCTGCCGATGTCGGTGTCCTCCTACTGCCGACATTAGTCCTCGTGACCGACATCGGTCTTACATACTGTCGACATCAGTTTCCATGCCGACACCAGTACCTGTGTTTCCTGTGAGTGATGAATATTTACCCGCGAGCTCATTTGAATCAATCTCCATGTCCAAACTGCCCTACTCAGAAGTATCCAGCCCCATCCACTGGTCTCTGTCTACCATCTCCTCCAAGAACACCAAGGCTTTCCAGTTCTTAAGCCTGTCAAATATATTTGTCTTCCGCTTAAGAACATGCATCTCCTTCCTACTCATGTGACCAAGCCTACGAAGCCACGTCTTCGCAACAAAAGAAGAATCAGTAATATAAACAAGTAGATAAAGAGTACCTATTTTCTTACCACCAGCTAATTCAAGTGCATCCGCTGTGAGAGTTCTCGTACATCTCCCATCACAAAACTCTTCTGAAGAAATTAGCCACATCTCCAAACATGGGACCTGCATGACCTCCTTCAACACCCATGTGTTGGCCGCCTACAATTTCAGCTTCACTTCCCCTTTGCCAATTCTTTGGCAAGGCTCACTAGCTCCTCTATCTGGGGCTGCATGGAAAGAGGCAACCGAATCTGTAAGACAAGATTCAACTTTATCCAAGAAACCTCCCAGAGCATCTTGTGCCACATCACCTACAAGATCTGCTTCTTCAGTTCCTTCTTGTTGATCTTCCACAAACCAACAATCTTCTTTTACCTGCTCTTTCTTTCCATCGGACCATAAGTGACCATATGTGCTTTTTAACTCCTCCATCCTTAGCTTACTTTGATCTGCCATTGCTCTATTCCCACTCAATCAAAAACCCTTGAGAGTGACCTGTAACCAAACACAAAACCTGCTTCCTGCAACCTTAGCTCTGATACCACTTGTCAGACACCTAGAACAACAAACATGCTCTGATACCACGTGTTGGGAATATGACCAACCCCGGAAGCACACAATTGATTACTAAATACCAAGCAACTTAATATGTAGAAATAACCAGAATCAACAAGTAACTAGAATCTAGAAATAACACAAGATATGAGAGACAATACACAACTTGTATTAATACTCATACAGAAAAGAATACAATAAAGAAGATGCCACTTCTTCTCCACCACCTCTTCAGAGGCTTCCCACACCTCAAGTGAACAGTACTTCTTTCCTCAAAGCTCTCTCTCTTAGGTCCCAACACCCAACTCAATCACAGAGTTGCTGTTCACCTTACACCTGTGCTCCACGCACTCCACAAGTGCTCCACGCACTCCACAAGTACTCAACATACTGCACAAGTACTCCACATACTCCAAGTAGATCTCTCCTGATACTGCTCCCTGTTGTGTTGCTATCCTATCTGATCTCCAACCTATAGATCAAGCTGGTTCTGCACACCTGTGAACCTTGACCTTGCACACACACACACCTGCATATCAATGATCTTACTTACCATGTAGATCTCCTATTGAAGCCATGCACACTTGATGACCAAGATCATACACTCCTGAAGAACCCTGCTGATTCTCCAATCCAGCACCCACCTTGGTACTGTGGCACTAGGAGGAACACACCATTGTTCACCTCACACACCGAAGGAGCTTATAACAATGCTCTCTTACTCCCTAGCTACACTTTTACAATACAACCATGAGTCTATTAAATAGATCTCATCCAAACAATAATTAGACACCTAGTACAATAATTAGATCCGTAGCTCTCAGTCTATAATTAGCACTAAGCATGAAAACACTTGGTTCGTCAACTGACTGCCCATAATATACTCACAGTCAAACCACACAGGTGACCGACGCCGGTCCCTGTCTGCCTGGGGGTCACCGACGCCGGCCGATCTCTGACTGACGTCGGTTGGCCTGACCGATGTCGGTGTCTGTGACACTCAACAACCCTTCTGCACCCTCCTCCATGTCTGCATCAGTGAAGCTTTTAGCTCCACAATCTTAACAGTTAAATCCAAGATATATTGGCCCTTTTTAAACAAATAAAATAGAAAATTGGTTTTTTTCATATATAAGATGTTATTCTTATTGTTGGAAGTATATTATCCATGTAGGAAAGAGAACTAATGATATATTTTCTATTCTAAATCTATAACTTCTCTTGTTCATATGACATTCTTGAAAATGGAAAAAATGTATTAATGGTACTATAATTTTAACATGCGAATTTTCATTCAATACAACCATAAAACTATTAAAAGAATATAGTAATAAAAAAATTAAAAAAATAGAATATATGAAGGATAGTTTTTTCTTAATATAGAGATTAGTAAATTAACCTAAATTTCAAGATCAAGAGAAGGTATTTTTTGTGTTAGATATCAAATCCATGGTAGAAATAAAGTGCTCTTAGTTTCAAATAAATGTTCAACGTCTAAAGTGAGTAATTTTAGTGTCATATTTACTAAATTTGAAATAAGATTATTTTAGTGTTGAAAGTTTTTAAAATTCTCTAAATCCTAGGAAAATGTTTTTGAAACCTTAGTAAGTTAGAAGAATAAATAACTTAGAGTTTATCAATGTTTAAACAAAAACATGGGTTCACTAATAAGTTTTATCCTTTTTTTTAAAAAAATATAATATTTAAACCTAATTAAGATAAGTTGAATAGAACAATTTATAATGTTTTAGTGAAATTTTTCACAAGAAAAGTGAAATTGAATTACTAAATTAGATGAGTGTTGACTGACAAAAGGCAAACATAAGCAGAAAAGGTCAAACTCTAAAAGCATCTAGAAATAACAACTAAATCTAAATATGGATAATATTGGTTAAAAAAACATGATTGATTCCCACTACTATCTTACTTCGTCAATCCTATATTTTGCCAAAAAAATAGGAAAATCTAGCACAGTCATGTGCAATAGTTAGAAATAGGTTTCTATATGCAAATTTGACATTTGAAAGTGTACGTAAGACTTTAAAATAATCTCCCAATATCAAAACCATAATATTAATTTTTATCTAAATTTTAATTAATATTTAAATATTAGTCTTAATTAGATAAACGGAATAGAATAATACAACTTGTTGAAAACATAATTTTTAAAAGAAAACTAAAAATAAATGACATAAATAGACAAAGAAAAAGACAAAAGAATAAGGATAAACAATGAAAAAGAGAAATTAAATTGTCATTTTGAAATTTTAGTTGAATCCATATGAAAATGGAATGTAGGAATAGACTATAAAACTAAAAAATATCATGGAAGTTGTGCTTGAGTGATTTGATGAGCAAGAACACTTAGTAAAGGACATGAGCAACTACTACTATTGTCCATGTTGGTTAATTTTTTATTTTATCACAAATATTTAACTTATGGAATAATCAAATTGTGACAATTAGGTATTTTTGTGTTGATTTGATATTCAAAAAGTTTACAAAGACCTATATATCCCTTATTAAATATATAATCCCCAGCTTTGTGACATAAGATAAATTGATGTGAATGCATGAAGATGGGTTACCGATTTGATTTTTAATAGACCTAAACATACCATTATGTTTATTATTGCCTACATACCAATATTCTAAAGAGGGATCAAACCTCCATATAGTTTTCCCACCTAAGTGATTTGTGAAATTGTGCTCATTTGATAATATGAATGCATCTAAAACTGACTCAAACACTTGATCATGCTTGGGTAGGAATGAATAAAACTAAATTTTGACTTGGATCATAAACTAATGAAGTGATTAAAACCTAATTCAATAAGAATAGGGAAATATTTCTTAATGTACACCTGTGTAGATAATCTTATCTAATAAAATTTATAATCTCGAAAAGAATGTGAAAACGAGTCAATTTAATATGATTTTATAAGGGGTTTAGAGAGAAAAATACCTATTGGAGATTTTATGAATCTAAAGGTCAAATCTAAGCATACCTTCTTATTTTTTTTATTTTTGCTGGAAGGACAGGATCTACAAAGGACATGAATGTTGGGCATTCTTGTCCCTTTAGGAATGGTCTTGTGTTTATTCTATGAGTTAGGGCATACATAAGAATAAAGGTATTTTTATCAGTAAGATCATTTATGTATATGAAAAAATATGTCCTTCTAATGATAGTAGGTCTCGTCTTATGCTTAGGATAAATCAAATTGGAAAAAATAGGTGTCAATTACGTGCCCACGTAAATTAATGGTAAAAAGGGATAAAATGTTAATGATCAAGTTTTCATGAAAAAATTTAGGTTACTACAAGGGCATGTAATGATTTAAATAAATTGAAATATAAAAAAGTGGAGTGTAATTTACTAAGCTAACCCTAATCACCCCTATGATGTCTAAATGATGCCTATGTATCCAATAATTGAAGGATGAAATCAAACCGACATAGTTATCTCGCCTGATTGATTTTTTGTAATTGTTGTCATTTGACTACATTTACACATCTGTAACTGACTTGAATACTTGATCATAATTTTTATATGGCTAGATAAAATAGGCTTTGGACTTGGATAAGGAATACTTTTAGCTATCATAGTCATAATTGGGAAAGAATATAGAAGTTTGTCTCCATGTACCATTGTGTAAATAAACCTCTATATTAAAATTTCCATGTGGAATAATGACTTACTTGAGTTTACCTTAATAACAAATCAAAATGGGAAACTGCATACTAAGAAGCCTAAAAGCATGGAAGACAAACTAAGGGAGGGCTTAGATTCAGAGTATGACCATTTGAGGATAAAATAAAAAAACATTCCATAAGGAAAAGATCACTTCCCACTATTTTATCTATTAGACATTATTTTTCCTTAGGGAAAACTACTAGATTTAGGATCTCATTTGTCTGAATAGATGTATAAGGGTATTTTTATAAATTAGAACATTTATATAAATGAAAAATGATGGATTGATAAATTAATATGTATTCATGAGTGTTTATAATAATCTGAGGTGTAGAAATAGGTAATATTATGTTCATAAGTTAATTATAATGAAAAGGGATAAAACATACATAATCTAGTATTCACAACCAGATTTAGGTTACTACCATTACATTATTACATTATGTGAATGTGTGCCTATGGTTATTCAATTTATTGAATGTGTATGCATATGTGTTCTTAAGTGTGTTTTTTAATAATTTTCTTGTCTATTTCTTGTCTTTATAGTATCCTCCAACTTTCATGTCATGTCTTGTGAGTCATATGTTTTTGCATGGTGATTTCCTAGACATAGATATATAATTGTGTATGATTGTTATGATATAATATGTGATATTACATTTTAGGTGTCATGATATATTAATTTCAGATTATGATTATAGGTATATTATTCTTGGTAATTATGTTTTGATGGTCTTTACAATTAATCTTTTGTTCCATACTACTATTTTATGTGAGCTTAAGTTTTTCATCTCTCCTTCCTAATGGAAAATTTGTGACATTGGAGGGATGTTAGTGGTCCTTAACTTAATTTTACATTGTTGTAATTTTAATTTTACCTATCTCATTAAGATTACTAATATATATATATATATATATATATATATATATATATATATATATATATATATATATATATATATATATATATATATATATATATATATATATATATATATATATATATATATATATATATATATATATATATCTTTCACATATGGATAATTTGATAGTATATTTATATGGTTTCATGTCAAGATTTACGTATCAATCGAGCCATTTTTTTCATAAAAATGTTTTTTTTACCTTAATGTAAAAATTTTATTTGATGAAATTTACATCAATTAAGGTGATGTAAAATAACGTTTATCACCAAAATACTATTTCATATAATTTGGACTTATCAATAGTCCAAATTTTAAAAAACTATTAGAAATAAATTGGACTATATCAAGATTAAATTAGACTATATCAGAAGTTAGTTGGATTTATTACAAATAATTGACATCTATCTAATGTATTTTTGATAATTCCAAATTATTTAAAATTATCATAGATAATTAGTAGTATAAAACTATAATAAATAAATTGGACTTCATCAATAATTACTTGGACTTATTACAAATAAATCACATCTATATTATATGTTTACAATAAGTCCAAATTATGTGTCCATTCAAAATGGTTCATAGACCATGTATTTATAGATAATAAGACTTAGTGGTTTATTTCTTAACAAAAAATAATTCATCATCAATGAGGTGCTCAAGCGATATGTGATTTGAAATACCTAGGATGATTGGGATGCCATGTGTCATTGGTTGATTGGATCGTGAACTATCTAGTTAGGTTTGATATCCTTCATTTCAATGTTAACATTCTATTTAATTTGAATGAAGTGGTTAACTAATATGTGAATGACATTGCACATAGGTGACAAGATGGATAACAAACCTAACTATGGGTTTCTTGGATTAGGATCTAAATCTATGTGTGCCCAAACAATATCATCAACCATAGGTCAATACCATCAAATGTTATGTTTTTAGTCTAATGGTTCTATATCTATGGGTTTTTTTTTTATCTTATTTTGAAATAGGCATGTGTATGTATTTTTATTTTAAAATATCTAAATGATCCCAAGGTCTAATTATGTACATGACTCATAGAATTTGTTTTCCTTTACTTAAAATCCTAGGTCCACTTACAATGATAGAATTAGGCCTAAAGAGGTAATAAATGTGGATTAAACTAACCCTAACCACTCTTAACTAAATGGTTGAGAACTTCCTACAAATAAAATAACCTAAATAAGGAATTCAAACCACATTAAGTTCTCTCCATTAGCTGAATGTGTGCAATAGTGCTCAATGATTGTATGAAATCTGTATTCTATCTTTCAATAATTGGTAATTGGAAACTTTTTCTTAGATATTAAGGTGCTTCAAACATGGTTAAGACTTTCTCCTTTTGACTGATTGGTAAATTAGAAATAATATAGTTTATCCTTTCAATGTGAAAGTATTTTAGTATGTCTGAATAAATAAATAATTGGGTTGACATAGACTATGAGATTTCCTATAGATGGATGTGATGAACTTGTGAAGGTTAGGCCTATATAACTTCAAATATAATTTAAAAAATACTATAAAATTGATATAAGAATTTGATTAATGATTACCATGTAATTTGATAAAAATATTATAATTATTTTTTACATGTTAATGGAATCATTATTTTTAAATAAATATACACTAGGTAACCTAAAATTCAAGTTATTAATAAGGTTTTTTATAAAAAATACAAATCATCATTTTTGATGAGATGTGGATAACATAATTATATTTAAAATGTAATAGAATTTACTTTAATCCTTCTAGCTTATATCAATTTTAGAGGCTTTAGATAATATTTTTTTACCTAAATGAAACAAGAACTTAAGTTAAAAAATTAGAGGTAATTTAATTATTAATTTGAGCAACAAATTGCTTGTGCGTGACACGATTCAATCGCTTAAACTATTTATGGAGGCTCATCAAAACAATTAGAATGATTTTTTCGAACAGATTGTGAATATATTTTATAAGTTGTATTTTGAGATGGTTTGACATAAAGGTATGAAAAAGTGGAATTATAAATAATAAAACTTAAAAATATTAAGAGAAAATTAATAAATGGGGCTTTTATAACACAATGGACCCACTTCTTTCCACAATAATATTGTTATATAATTTGACACTTAAATAGAATGTGAAGTCAATACGACATGTTTTAGGCTTCCAATTTAAAAAATGATTTAATATGATAGTTCTCCTTAAACATTAAAACATATAAATCCCCTCAAAAAATTCTTTATTAATTTTTGAAAGAGCTGAACAAAGAGTTTGAGAACAAGTTAGATGCACATGATCACAGGAATTTTGATATCAAAAATACATAATTTATAGAATAATGAAACCAATTGTATATTTCTTAACCAAATATTATAAGTGTCAATTACATCTTAATTCATGCTCCATTTGTATTTGTAATTCCTAGGAAATAATATCTACAAAGATTATAATATCTATTTTTCACTCTTTGATTTTAGGAAAATAAATTGCTACTTACATTTGCTGCATCACTAAATTTTATTACATAAATTATCATAAAATATTTGGTTGTACTAAGCTCAACCTAAACATCTAAATACCTAAGTGAATCCATATTTGATGGTTCTTCTTGAATAAAATATTAATTTTAAATACATCAATGTAGTTAATAAATGTGTGATGATGATCTTTACTCCAAGTGCCAAACTTAGTAGGGCTTCGAGGTAATTTAGTTCTAAAAACAAAGACTAGATAAGAATGTTTTATGGAGAGTGTATAGTGTTGGGGAATATGAACCCAACTCTGGAAGCACACAATTGATTACCAACTTCAAGCAACTTAATATGCGGAAATAACCAGAATCAACAAGTAACTAGAATTCAGAATAACACAGAATATGAGAGACAATACACAACTTGTATTAATAACTCTTACAGAAAAGAATACAATAAAGAAGATGCCACTTCTTCTCCACCACCTCTTCAGAGGTTTCCCACACCTCAAGTGAATAGTAATTCTTTCCTCAAAGCTCTCTCTACTAGGTCCCAACACCCAACTCAAACACAGAGTTGGTGTTCACCTTACACCTGTGCTCCACGCACTCCACAAGTGCTCCACGCACTCCACAAGTACTCAAAGTACTTCAAGTAGATCTCCCATGAACCTACAACAACCTGCAATTCAATAGACCATACTTATGGAAGGAACTACCTTGCCTTCCTCTTAGCTCTCCATGTACTCCACGTACATACCAATGAGTACACACCGTACTCCAAGTAGATCCTGCCTGATCCTGCTCCTTGTGTTGCTGCCCTATCTGATCTCCAACCTACAGATCAATAAGTGGTTCTGCACACCTGTGAACCTTGACCTTGCACACACACACCTGCAGATCAACGATCTTACTTACCATATAGATCTCCTATAAGCCATGCTCACCTGATGACCAAGATCATACATACATGAAGAATCCAGCTGACTCTCCAATCCAGCACCAACACCCCTGGTACTGCTGTGGAACTAGGAGGAACACCCTTGCTCACCTCACACATAGAAGAAGCAAACTTTGCTCAACTCAAACTAGCCCACCTATCCAATACAACCATGAGTCTATTATATAGAACTCATCCAAACAATAATTAGACACTCAGTACAATAATTAGATCCGCAACTCTTAGTCTATAATTAGCACTAAGAATGCAAACACTTGGTTCGACAACCAACTGCCCGTAATAAGCTCGCAGTTGAACTACACAGGTGACCGACGCCGACCGATCTATGACCGACATCGGTTGCTCTCCTACCCTATCCTGCCGACGCCGGTTGGCCTGATTGACGTCGGTGTCTCTGGCACTCTAGCAACACTACTGCACCCTCCTCCGTGTCTACACCCTCCTCCGTGTCTGCACCAGTGAAGCTTTTAGCTGCACAACCTAACAATCTCCCACTTGGAGATAAACAGCTGCACTGTACCTGTACCTGTACCATGTCTAATCTGTTTCCTGGTTTGTATCCCTCTTCAAGCTCAATTTTGAAGACATCCCACCACAAATCCCATGGTGTACCACCTGTCATCTGAGTACCCTGCCACATTCGAACCTACAAACCCATGTAGTGAAGTCCTGACCCTGCATAGCATGAATCCCTGCTGCTGGTCCCTCTCAAATCCCTGAGAACTCACTTCCCCGAATTGGCTCCTAACTCTTTGATAGCTCCCACTGCATGGGAATACTCAGGCCTATACCAGACCTCATGTGATTTTGGACACTGTACCTATCTAGCCCTTAGTGTGCTCCGGCTCTCCATCCTGAACCTCGCCAACACCTGATTCACATTAGCTCCAACTGGAGACAAAATCTACCTGTGATCTCCATGCCTCCCATGTCAAGCGAAATTCCTCCTGACATGTCACTAAACTAATCTTACCCTTAGCTCAGCAAAACCCTGTATGTACACCCCTGCTAGCTAGCATACTATCCACATACAGCAACAGAATGATGTTGCAATCATCATCCCCCTGGTAAGTCAAACCACAGTAGTAACCCTGACATTGACTAGAGTCATGCTCTATCCTCCACCTGTCAAAACTTGTACCACTGTCCTGCAGCTCCTCAAGACCATATACCTGGTCTTCCATCTCACATATCCGTTCTCTATATTCTTCTACTAAGGAATCCATTCGTCTCTGTGCTTTCATCCAGCTAGCAAACCTACCAAATCTCCCGCTTGGTTCTGCATCATATCCCTGCCTAGCTCCCACCTGTTTCCTGGATCCTTCTTGCTCTATAATTAGCAACAAGTATAAAGAAGAGGAACAACGAATTTGAGGGCCTACTTACGTCTTCAGTCCTCCGTATGGGTGTTTGAGACTCCTTGACAACATGCTGTCCACCAAAAATTCATTACAGTCACCGACCTCGGCCACCCCACAGTCTGCATCCAACTGACCTCGATTCCTGTGCCTATCCCTGACTACCAACCTGTCGTCATCGGTGTCCCTGTTGCCGACGTCGGTCCTACTGACCGACATCGGTCTTACCCTGCCCGACACTGCCGGCTTCGGTCTGCACATGACCGACATCGACACCTGTCTGTTCGACGCTAGTTCCTCCTGACTGACGTCGGTATCTGTGTTCGCCTGTGAGTGATGACTTTTTACCCGTGAGCTCTTTTGAATCAATCTCCATGTCCAAACTGCTCTTGCTCAGAAGTATCCAGCCCATCCACTGATTTCTATCTATTATCTCCTCCAAGAACACCAAGGCTTTCCAGTTTTTAAGCCTGTCAAATACATCTGTCTTCCGCTTAAGAACATGCATCTCCTTCCTGCTCATGTGACCAAGCCTACGAAGCCACGTCTCTGCTACAGAAGAAGAATCAGTAATATAAACAAGTAGATAAAGAGTACTTGTTTTCTTACCACCAGCTAATTCAAGTGCACCCACTGTGAGAGTTCTTGTGCATCTCTCATCACCCAATCTTTCTGAAGAAATTAACCATATCTCCAAACCTGGGACCTGCATGACCTTCATCAGCACCTGTGTGTTGGCTGCCTGCAATTTCAGCTTCACTTCCCCTTTGCCAATTCTTTGGCAAGGCTCACCAGCTCCTCTACCTGGGGCTGCATGGAAAGAGGCAACTGAATCTTTTATCCAAGATTCAACTTTATCCAAGAAACCTACAAACACATCCTGTGCAACAACACCTGCTACATCTGTATCTTCAGTTTCTTCATGCTGATCTGCTACCAACCAATAATCTTCTTTTACCTGCTCTTTCTTTCCATGGGACCTTAAGTAACCATCTGTGCTTTTCAACTCCTCCATCCTTAGCTTGCTTTGATCTGCCGTTGCTCTACTCCCACTCAATCAGAAACACCTGAGAGTGCCCTGTAACCAAAAACACAAAACCTGCTTCCTGCAACCTTAGCTCTGATAACACTTGTTGGTATCAAGCTCAAGAACCTACAACCAAGGCTCTGATACCACTTGTTGGGGAATATGAACCCAACTCTGGACTCACACAATTGATTACCAACTTCAAGCAACTTAATATGCGGTAACTAGAATTCAGAATAACACAGAATATGAGAGACAATACACAACTTGTATTAATAACTCTTACAGAAAAGAATATAATAAAGAAGATGCCACTTCTCCACCACCTCTTCAGAGGTTTCCCACACCTCAAGTGAACAGTAATTCTTTCCTCAAAGCTCTCTCTACTAGGTCCCAACACCCAACTCAAACACAGAGTTGGTGTTCACCTTACACCTGTGCACCACACACTCCACAAGTGCTTGGTATCAGAGTTGGGTTCATATTCCCCAACATATAGTAGGAAGCTTAAGTATGGGACTATTACTGCATTAAATGTGCCAAAAAGTTTTTTTTTTGTTAAACAACTACTTCAAAATTGGTTTAATGTAATTTGAATTCCCTTGCATTGATAGTTTGGCATCAAATTTGTGCATTTAGAAATTTCAAAGTAAATTCTAATAACATTGTTAATTTTATTTAATTGGAAACAAAATTTTAACTCTACACTTAACACTAAGTTTAGCTTTAGTAGTATGACATACTAAATTTGGTACGAAGATGTTGAAATAATGTCAGAAATTAAAAAATATTGGACCTTCATAACATAAGTTTCATAAGTGTAAATAACATATACACATATTTTTTTAAGGCAAACATAATGTTTACTTATTGATTGTGATAAATTTGGTAGCTAAGGTGTATCTTGAAAGAACCTTGATATGTTTCTGATAGGAAATACATCTCATATATCTAGGTCAATACCTTGAATATCTATTTTATTTAACAAAATATTGATAAAAGTTATTAAATTTGAAATCATATCATTTTATATGTGAGCAGTATGATCCTAAAGACAAATTGAAGACGTATAATGTAATGAAAAATGTGTAAATGTTAATTTAATTTATTGACTTCTAGTATAAGTTGTGGGTTTAAAATTAATTAATTTAAATATAAGACGCATTGTCAAGGAGATACCCTAAAATATTATTATTTACTTATTGATGATCATGGATTTGGATGCTAGGCTATCTCTTGAGAGATTCGTTAAGATCACATTTTATTAAAATTTTACAGTATATATTAGTTTTGAAATCATGACAATTTGATTTAAGGGGCAAATTTTTAAAACATATATTTTTTATGCCAGATGTATCACTTAGGAAGTACATCAAAGGTATTAATTACTATTTTATTGATGCTATTTAATTTGAGTGCCAAGGTATATGAGATTTATCTTACATTTTCAAAAAACTGGATACTATATAGTAGATTTTTAATTATGTCAATATGGTATAAGGTCTAAGTTTTTGAAAATATCATTTTGATGCAAACAATATAATCTAGTAAATACCTTGAAAGTAATAATATTTATGTGTTGATGGTGTCAAATATAAGGACCAAAATATATCTTGATAGTTACCTTGAGAGGTATCTTATTATATTAAATTTGAGTAAAATATGTTGTATTTGAAGTCATGTCAAATCTATATGACATTGGGTTTGGAAATCATATGATTTATATGTAACTATTAATGTGTAGGATCTACCTTGAATGTAGTACTATTCAATTTCTTATAGTGATTAATTTGATGATAAAGGTATCTTTAAAAAATATACCTTTCAAGGTATCTCGTAGATGACTTAGATTTCACTTTAAGACGTTTATTTCAAGGGAATTGGGTCATATCTTGAGAAGGTCTTCATAGGTGATCCCTCTCAAGGTATCTCTTAGAAGATAATTTGTATAATTATCCCATTTTATAAATTTTGGATTTAAAATATAATGTTTGAAATCATGTCAAATTGATATAAGGGGAAAGTATTGAAAAACATGATTAAGATTCAATAGATTTATAGGATATAGCTTGAGGGTAGTATTATTTGCATGTTTATGGTGATGGTTTTGAGGACCAACTTATCTTTTGAGAGTTCAAATGAGAGGTATCTCTCTAGTGAAACATTAAGAAATATTTTATGGAGATGCCTTTTAATTATAAGATATATATTTAATGATACCTTTATGGTATCACTTACATGTTAATTTGATATATATCTTTATTTTTTTTATAAAAATTGTATATAATATGTTGTATTTTAAACCATTTGAATTTTAGGTAAGAGGGTGGTTTTAATAATTTATAATTTTAGGGAAGATATATATGTTCAGTGATACCATGAAGGTATTACTATTTACTATTTGATGGGTATAAATTTGTGGGTCAATGTATATATTGAAAGATACCATGACAAGTAGATTTTATGTGATGCCTTGAAGGGCCTTGTAGTACCTTCAATGTATTTTCTATGAGATACCTTGAAGGTACTACAAGGCCCTTGAAGGTGTCCCCTATGAGACACCTTAAGATACATTGAAGGGACTTGTAATACCTTCAAGACATGTTTTATAGGCACGTTGTGGTTCAATGTATGTCCTAAGATAGCTTTAAGGGCCTTATAGTACCTTCACGATATTTTAAGGTGTCTCCTAAGAGATACCTTGAGACACCTCAATCCACTCTCACCTCAATGTCATGATTTCTTTGAGTATTCTTCATCCTCATAAGTATATTTAGCTAATCAATTAGCCCTAACTACATATTTTATTCTATAATTAATTAATTAAACCTTGCAATGAACTTGTAGCAAACCAAAATACTTTTAATTACTTTTTTTCTCATGTGTCTCACATGATTTCTTGAAATCATCTTCATCCTCTTCATTTCTTTTTGCTAATCAATTAGCCTTAACTGCATAGTTTTTTCTATTATTATTCAACCTTAAAATGAATATATAGTAATCCAAAATACATTCATTTTATTTTTTAGTTTCCTTTAACCTAATTACTTTAATATTATTATTACTTAACCTTCAAAATGAACATGCTATACACAAACACATATTGTGCTTCTCTTTATTATCTAGCCTAATTAAGCTCATGGGGGCCATAAACTATATTGTCTTATCAGGACCATCTAAAAATCCTCATAGATCACTAATAGAATTATATGAAATTTATTATACATATTTTTAATACCCCACCATGTGTGAACACATAAATTTAATATTAGAATAAACATTCTAATTTTACATCGACATATGAATTTTAATAATTTATTTTCAACAAAGCACTAAAAAAATGGATGTCTCAACAAAGACTATTCAAATAAAATTCAAAAACCAAAATAGTGAGGGCCACAAACATATTAGCTCTCTTAAAAAAGTAATGTACATGTGAAGCCTCAATCAAAATCTCTTACAATTATTTTAGATGTCTTAATTATTTGTCAATTATAAACATTATATGTATTATAAAATGAGCTTATCTATATTATGTGCCCAGGTGGTAACTCAAATTACACAAATTATATAAAAGGTATCTTTGGGAAACCCCAAGACCACCTTGAAAATTTTAACTACTCTAATAACGAATTTTGATAACTAGATTTGAACATTGTCTTAGTAGGTAGCCTAACTAGGAGATGGTCTAATTCGAAAGAGTAATTCCAATAACTAGATTTGAATATTAGTCTTAGTGGGTAACTTGAGTAGGAGATGGTATAATTTGACAAGAAAATTTCAAAGGTATTTCATAACCATAAATAACACAAAATCCACTTGTACATCATCTGGGCTAATAAGCCCTTATGTTCTAGTCAATAGGCTACCCATTGGTTGGGGTACATTAACTTCAAAAAAAATACCTGCACTCTTCCACACTTGACCCATTAAACCTTTTATCTACAAGAATGGGTTGCTATCACTTCACCTATCCATGTTTGTTGATATGTTGTGGTTTAGGTTGGTACCATGCTATTAGGAAATATAGAACGTGTATTTTCTAAGGTTTGGTCTATTCCACTAAATGCATCCTACCCAAAATTCCTATGAAATGGGAACACAAATATTGGTAAAACTCTTCTATATAGATTGGCATATCTAATTTGGTATGCATAATTTAAGCTTAAACACCAGACCTCAATTAGGTGAAACGTATAATAATTAACCAACACAAAAAGATCATATGAAATGCCAAAGGTAGGAGTAAAAAACTAGTAAGATATGTTCTCTATATCATCTCCAAGCATTGGTTTGATTGTAATCCATTCACTAACATTTCCTCTGAGCTGACTAGCTTTCCATTTTCTTAAATTATTCCTTTACTTTTGCATTTCCCATTATTTTGTCTCCATTTTTTGAGTCTGGACCAGTAAAGGATTCCTAAAAAATAGTTCAATATCATGATTCTTTGATGGTAGTATAAAATAGGACTTTAACAAATCACCATTAGTTTATGTAAGCAGTGATGTATACCATATAATATCACTTCATTGATTGAAAAACATGATATGTCTCTCCAAAAACATAGAAACAATATATTTTTAGAAACTAGAATAGAACATGATTCTTTCTTACCACTACAAATCTCATACTCTTTACCTGATATAGTGCAAGATTGTGTTAAAACTTAATAGTGTTTCCAAATATATCATCAAAAATAATCCCCACATGAGCATTGTCCATAATGAAAATGTTTTACAACTCTCAAAAAAAATTCTCTTGCAATAATATTGGAGATAAACTTGGATGTAGTGTGGCAGTCACCACATACTTGAAGGTTCTTGACAACTCAAACAGTTGTTTCAAAAGTGTTTAACAAGACAAATTTTATTTCCAACTTCTCACTATGATGGCTAAGTTGTAATTCCTTCTCCTCCTCCACATCACTCAAAACATATCTTGTATCTGGAATATACCCTACTATAATCATCTCCGAGGACAATTTTGCTAATATGTAATAAGAGTAGCTCATGCTATTAAAGTATTTACAGCCTTCATCCGTTATACCTACATGGTTGGACACACATAAAACACTAAGAAAGGTTATGTGATAGTGTTTTGTTTTAGACTGATTCATCATTTCAAATATTTTGAGGGAATCCATGCTATAGCCATGTATTTCATATCCTATAATCATTGCATAACATGAGGCCATATTTAGATGGTGCATAGTGTGAAATAATTCATGTGCTTTGTGTATGCTACCAAATTTGGCATACATGTCTATGAGGGTAGTCACAACCACATCAGAGAATAATCCTTTTTCAATTATTTTTTTATGGATATCTATACCCTATTCTAAAGCCCCTAGTTTTCCAAAAGCTAGAAGGATGCTAACATAAGTTGATGACTCTGCCTTTACACCTGATGATTTTATTTGCTTAAAAATACCCAAGGATTTGTCAACAATCCCATTTTTTACATATATTTCAATGATTGTAGTCCATGAGACTATATTTCATTGAGGTATTTTGACTAGTGATTCATGTGCCTTCTATATGCACCCCACATTTTGCATACTTGTCTATCAGGTAAGTGGAAACTATAACTTCTGATGAATGTCCACTTCTATTATTTTTTGATGGATCTTCGTACCCTCTTTTAAATCTCCTTTTTTAGCACAAGATGGGAGGATGATGGTTAGGGTTAACAAGTTGGATTTTATGCTTACCAAATGCATTTCTTAAAATTGTCCAAGGCTTTACTTTTAAGTCTATTATGTGCATATTTAGTAATGATTGAAGTCCATAAGACGACATTTTATTGAGGCATTTCATTGGAAAGCCTTAAATCCTCATCAACATCACCATTTTATGAGGCATTTATTTGAATAAACTTAAAGCCTCATCAACATCACCATTTTGTACATATCTTAAAATCATCATATTCCATGGGAATGCATCTACATTGCATGTTTTGCTAAATAGTTTACATGTGTTCTACATTTTTACACACTTTTCATACATTTATATCAAGGTATTCATCATAATAATCTCATGCTAAAATCCATGTGTAATGATTTTTCCATGGATCTAAAAACCATGTTTTAGAGATGCCACATTGGCACATACAAGGAAAATGGTAGAGAAGGTGAACTTATCCAACTACACAACTTTTCATTGCAGTTGATGAAATAATGTCAATGCCTATTGATGAACCCATGCCTTCAATAGGTTGAAATTATCACATTCCATGAGTATATATTTGGTTTAATCAAGTGGTCAAAAACATCTCAATAATCCAAACAACTCCCTCATTTATCATACATGTTGATGAGATCATGGTGTCATGAAGTGGCAACTACAATTCTTTTACAATTTTAGGTAATCTTAAGTAAGTATAAATCTATTGTAAGCATAAGGCCCCTATAATTGAGGTGAGAGTGGATTGAGGTGTCTTAAGGTATCTCCTAGGAGATAACTTAAGATACCTTGAAGGGACTTATAATGCCTTCAAGACATGTTTTATAGGCATGTTTTGGTTTAATGTATGTCTTAAGATACCTTGAAAATTCTTGTAGTACCCTCAAGGTATCTTAAGGTGTCTCCTAAGAGATACCTTAAAGGTCCTTTTGATAACTTCAAGATATGTTTTAGGGCAATGTTTTGGTTCAATGGTAATATACCTTGAAGGGCCTTGCAGTACCTTCAAGGTATCTCCTAAGAGATACCTTCAAGGTTATAGGAGATACCTTTAAGGTATTAAAAATCC
The DNA here is from genome assembly GCA_037957365.1 of Torreya grandis. Classification (NCBI taxonomy): domain Eukaryota; kingdom Viridiplantae; phylum Streptophyta; class Pinopsida; order Cupressales; family Taxaceae; genus Torreya; species Torreya grandis. The sequence goes on along the minus strand of JARHVA010010668.1, from coordinate 64,936 downwards.
CTTCAAGGTATCATAAAGTGTCTCTTAAGAGATACCTTGAACCAGAAAATGCCTCTAAAACATGTCTTGAATGTATTACAATCCCCTTAAAGGTATCTCCTAGGAGACACCTTAAGATAACTTGAAGACACTTATAATACCTTCAAGGTATCTCCTATGACCTTGAAGGTATCTCTTAGGATATACCTTGAAGGTACGACAAGGTCCTTCAAGGTATCTTGGGACATAAATTGAACCAAAACATGGTTTAAAACATATAATGACATTAAAGGTATCTCTTAGGAGCTACCTTCAAGGTAACCTTGAAGGTATTATAAGGCCCTTCAAGGTATCTCCTAGGAGATACCTTTAAGGGCCTTGTAGTAAATTCAAGGGTATTTCAAGGGCCTTAAATATTTGACGCTGGGATTGACACATCTGATATGTCTAGGACTATGGAACTAGCAAGCCTAACATCTTGACACATTTCTCTTCATGATCTAGTTGTACTCTGACACTATCATACACTATTCAAACTCCAAAAATTCTAAGTGTAAATATTATTTAATAAGCCTTAGGATGCCATGTGTCTACCTCTTATTCAACCATAAACTACCACATTTGTATCTCCAAAGAATGGCCAAATACACTATGTTTTAGGTGCTTTTCCATTCTACTTTGATCCTTGCACATTTTTTGGGTCACCGAGATATTGCAAGACAAGTTGAGATACATGTAGGCACTCTAGAAGAACTATTGGGAACACTTAGAAATTGGTTGAAGACTTCTAAAATAAAGCCTTGATACATTGAACTTGAAATTTTAATTTAAGACTTCTAAAAGAAAAGGGGAAAGCCCTATTTTTTACTCTCCCAGTTGATCCATTAAAGTAACTTAAATTATTGACAATAGATCAAAAGATGCCTGAAATCACTAGTAAGGGATTTCCTCCTTCATGGCCTATGAAATCTAGCTTTTGGTAGATCTTAAGATAGTTTCCCATAGCCATTATCTCTCTCTCTGTGTTAATAGCTTGTGCAAGCTTCCAATAGATTGAGCAAAGTCAAAAATGTTTGATTCTGCAATGAGTTTTATCCCCACAAACTAGAGAAAATGCCATCCAAAATCCTACCACCATTATCAAGGTCTCCCAATAACTCACATCTTTCATTCCTCTTTAACCAACTCGTCTCTCTCATCCTTACCTCAATCAACTTTCCTCCTCTTACTCTCCATCCTTTATCTCACCTACTAGACTGCTATGGATTCCAAGAAAACAAAATATGTGGGCAGCGATCTCCCCATGTGGCTCAAAGTTGAAGCATTCTCCACTTGCATACCTAGAATAGAGAAAGTTACATACATAACCATCAATTCCATTGACTTGTCAGTCATATAAAAAATTATTTCACACTCCAGGCTGATCATCAAATTTTACCTTTATTTCTAGTGCATTTGCTATCATGTACATATGAACATTTTATTTAAATATCCCCCTACCCCATGGCTTCACTGAAGAAGGTAAAAAGATTTTATATATATATATATATATATATATAGTGTTGGATAATGGAAACAAAAAAGGGGAGACAATTTTCAAATCTTGATTCTCCCTAGGATAGGTGTGACTTTGAAAAATGGGTTTTTAGGGCCTAGGCCATAATAAAAAAACAAATGAATTTCTTAAAACTTACAAATTAGGATGCATTTTTCCACCTCTCAAGATTCCAGACATGGTAGTCGTACGACTGATCACTGATTGACTGGTATTTTTAAATCTTATCATTTTTTGTCATTTTAATAATAACTAAGTACTTTTTAACTATCACATAACTTTTAGATTTTAAGGTTTTTTTACGGATATTTTTTTGGTGAATGTCTGAGATGAGTTTGGATCCCTTTGACATGTTGTGATGGGTTCAAATTTGACCACTGACAAGGAACCTTTTGAGGTCACAACCATGTGATTGGAATTGACCCCTTTAACTCCATCCACTTACCTACCTATGTCTATATTCTTTTCTTTAATGGACAATTTTTTTTAAAATAGAGTTTCTTAGAAGAAAGTCTATTAGTACTAGACATTCTTATATTTTAGTATCTAAGATCTATGGATTTGACGTTAGATGGTTTTGAAGCTTAAAATTATCAACAACTAGAATTTGTGGTGGACAATGCATGGATATATAGACTTTGGACATTTTGGACCTTTGAAATACTTTTTCCCTCGAGATGGCATTGTACACTTTGTTCAAGTATGCATTTTTAATGAACCTTAAAACTTGAGATTATTTGGATATTGAATACTTTTCACCTTAGATCTACTTTGCCCCTTGATATGGAAATGTAGACTTTGTGCATGTAGGTATGGCTTGAAACATAGAAACCTGAGAATAAATGGATATAAGGCATTTAAAAATTCTAAACTAATTTTTACCTTCGCAAATAAATTATGAA
>JARHVA010010668.1:15000-57500 GCA_037957365.1 Torreya grandis | reverse complement strand
GAATTTAGTAGTAGAGAAGATTTATTGAGGTCCGAAACTAAAGTAATAAGAAAAAACCCTAGTTTAAACTACTTAATTTATATAGTATATCTACAAGATTCTAAATAGGAAAAACTTAGTAAGACATACAGTCAAAAATATTGGTAGGTAATGATTTTGGAGTCTTAGACAAATAGAAATCAATTTATATGCCATAAAATGGGTTTCTCTTTAGTATTCTTATAGCTTCTCCCAACTATAACTACCAAAAATATGCCCAACTTGTAGCAATCAATTTTATTTTACATTTTACTGACTAATAAAAAGAACACTCACACATATGCATAAGAATATATCTATTATGAATTTGGAAATCCTCATACACTATGAATGAAAAATTAAAATCCATTCCCTAGACAATTTAATTCATCTAACAAACTTAATGATAACACACATTCATGATCCCTTGAGGTTAGTTCTTGTTTATGCCTATTTATTGGCTTGGGTGATCTTTTTACTATGTTGTGGGACCTATAAAAACCCTTTCTTCTTGGTTCAAAGATCTAGCATAAAAGCATTTACCCTTATTAAAAAATAACCAACACATGTTCTAATTATCTCTTTGATAGCTTTCAATACACATGTTGGCATGATATCATCTCTAAATGTCAAACTTATTCATGTTCGATATGCTTTAAACATACCTTCCATTTAAATAAAAAATATTTTTGTCAAAATGGGATAGTGACTTCAAATAGCAAGGCTAGTGTCACTTATAAATAATATTATATAGGGAACACCATTCAAGTGATATTAACAATAACATGAAATGTTGAGCTTAAAAATAACTTGCTCAAAATGTGATGTTTGATTACATATTGGTTAATGATACACATTAAGATTACAAAAAATTACATTGATTGGTGTCAAAAAATCAGAAATTTGGGCTTCCCCAAATGTATCTTCTATTTGATAAAAAAATTGTTAAACACAAGTCTATAATAAGTGCAACTACGTGCATTGCAAAATCTTAGTATGTAAATTGTGAACAAACTATCTAATTTGAATGGTTAGAGTCATGATTATAAGATTATAGTTATACAATATGGAAAACATAGTGTTGTATAACATTGGTGGATAAATATACCCTACATAATATAAATATGACTTAATCAAGGCAACATCTACCACAAGGTATATGATTGTATTCTAAAGATCTACAATATTATTGATGAAAATGGATGTTTAAAGATTTAAAAACATCTCGTGTAACATGATCTTGAGGTTAGCATTGTGTCTTGATTTTGGAACCTTTCACCGTCTGCATGTTTTGTATGGCCTTTCCCTTTCTTCCTAGGGTCTATGTATGTTGTTTTTATATGTGAGATGATAAAAATACTAGCAGTCTCCCCATACGTGAAATTTACATTAGGAGGGATGTTACTTGATTTTATGTTTTTTTCGGGCTAGGGTTATTAAAATGAATCAATTTAAATCTATACTCATACTTCACTCAAAATCCATGACCAATAACCATGTCTCATCTTTCATTCAAGAAACATTAAAAGATAATAATTTAATATTTTTAGTAGAGGTGATAGTGGAAGGGATGTAATTTTTGTTTTGGTGAAGTGGAGTTTTATAAAGTAAAAGAGTATAAACCAGTAGTCATACCTCATTTGAAACCCATCATTACTTATCCCATATAATATTTTGTGAATTAAGTTTCAAGAAACAATAATTTTAGAGGTGATGGTGAAAAATGAGGTTGTGCATTCCTATATATAATAATGAGATGTCCAGGGAGAAGATGTTATGTTTCAATTTTAATTATTGGGTTTTTATATTACTTCCTACAACAATATTGAGGTTGAGTTTTACTATTATTGATAGCGTAAATATGTATTTTTTTATGTGATTCTAACCCTTATGCTTGAGCTTAATCCACTTAAATAGATCATGTAATTGTTCCTCACTTTCCTCCTATTATCCATAGAGATGATAAGTATGTGGATGAGATCTGTTATTTTGTTTTTAGTGTAGAGACACATGGATTTATTTTATACCATATAAGTTACACAAATTTTATCCCATATAAGTATGTGGATGAGACATTTTTTATAATTTTCTTTATGGAGACACATGGATGATGTTTATCCCATATAAGTTACACATGAATGATGTTTATCCCATATTATTTAAACATGGATGATATTTATCTCATACCAAAAAGAGAAAACTTAAAACAATAGATGACAACGAGCCAAATATCTTGAAAACAAGTGTCTATCAATTTCTATCTAGATATACTCCATAAACCCATACTAGCCTTCCAATTAATGTCCAATGAATTACCAATTACATTGATTATGTAGACAAAATTTTCTATCATTCTCTTAAGGGTGTGAAACTCATAGATCACTCTAGGTTATGAATGCTTTGTTTATCAACTTTTTTATTCATGCATTTCTTGTCCTAGTGTGTTGATTTCCATTAAAATGTTTTTTATTCTCAGTTTGATGACTAAATAGAAATAAATAAAGGAAAAATTATATAAATGTCCATGAATAACCAAAACAACTCAATGGGACTCAGAGAGTACATTGAGTTATAAATATAATTACTAGGGTCAAAAGACCTAAGATGAAAAAGGTAATGAAACACAAAGTATAAAATAAAGTGAACAATGTAAGAGGAGGTTAACCTAAATTGGTTAAACCCTGAGTCATAAGACATCACAAGTAAAAATTAACCTACAAGGGAAGAAACTCTCAAATAAATATGGAGTTGATAAATGTAAAACATGAGACCAAGAAAGGAGACCAATACTCTAACGTGTTATAATGAGGCTTGAACTAGAAGAACCAATATCATCACCACTTGTAACCATAAAAAGAGCCCATGTGAGACTAAAAATGTGTATATTTGAATGTCTAAGGATGATGGGGTTAGGCTCAAAAATTCTTGAAGGAAGTTGAGTACACTCCATCTACATCCTTAACTAATACCAAGGAAAATAAACCTCTAGCAGGAGGGACGAATTAGTATTACACATATTTTTTTTGACCTGGTCTATAGATATGAGGAATGTCATTGATGTTTAAACAAAGAAGATCCACTCCACCTAGACTATGACTATGAGGGATGGGGTAATTTGGTAGTAATACACAAATATTAATAGTCCCTAATGCTAAATGCATTAACACTTAATCTAGGCCCTTTAATATTTCCCCTTATCATGACAAACCCTAATTATAATGATACAAACCCTAACCCTTCTTCTAGAACCTCTAATCCTACCCCTATCCCTAATTCTACTCTAATATAATCCTTTAACTAGGGTTTAAATCTTAGGGTTGGTAACCTAAGCAGAATGGGCTCATGTGTAGCAAAGAGTGAGAAATCTTTGGTTTGAAATGGTGATAAAAACCCTAACCCTTTTGGGTGGGGAAAAATTAATAGACTAAGAACCACTACTCACCACCCTTGAACCAAACCCATTTTGCAACCGACAACATCCTCTTTGATTAAAAACACATGCATAAATTTTGAATCCTATGAAGACATTCTAGTGGAGACAAGTAGCAAAAATGTGCCTCCCTAGTGAATATATAGTTTTTCAAGTATGTTAGACCCACACTTATGCACATAAAAAAATATACATCTCACTAATGGGAAAGGATTTTGGTACATGCTTAGATTGGTTCAGGTAAAATGGGTGTTTCTTATTTTCCTATAATTTCTTTCATCATGAGGAGTAACATTCCTTTAATGAGGAGTAACATTCCTTCAAGGCTATGTTTTACAAGGAGCTCATTTTTGTTAGCGCTTATCTTGTCCCCAACCAAAAACACAGGTGAAGTTTTACCATGTTTTTTATGTTTCTAATTTTGGTAAATGAATGCAAATTTTAGTTAGAGTGTTTTATTCAATTATATCATACAATATGTTTTTATATATTCATTTCTATCATTTTTTAAAAAGGACACTATACGGCAAGTCCCTGTGGGGTAGAGTAAAAATAAAATTTGATTTAAGTGTTTTGTTTGAAAAAAAGGTAGTAGAGAGTACTCATATCTAGCAAAATTAATTGTATTTCACTTTCGTGTCTCAAATACAATAAATATTTCATTGCTTAAGGGCTTGAATAATCAATATTTATAAAGCTATTCACCTATTACACTTTAGTGGCTGGATGGAAAGGCATATCCATCTGTAAGATTCAAACAGTACTAAATAAAAACACCACAAATAAAATTTTAAGACTAATGGAGAAAACCAATAAATATTTTTCTTGGATAAATAAAATAGAATAATACTCTTAATAATGACTTCAGAACAACAAAATACCCTTAAAGCATTAGTCTCACATATTGACAAAACCAAATTCTAGTCCATGTAGAGATAAACAATGTCAGAGCCCTGTAAAATCCATCCAAACACTTTAGCCATACTTAAGGAAATTTTGGTGTGAGATCCATAAGGTTGAAATAACAAACATTATAGATGTTGTAGAACATGGGTGAAATTATTTTCATCAACCCCAACCAGACCATATAAACATGTAGATATAAAATAATTCCAAATTGTAGCTAATGATGGATGTTGAGTTACACAAATAACTTACAACATCAGTACAAGGCCTTACCTAGTGAAATGCAGAAATCATTTCCCAAGTACATAACAATACTTCACACCATATTTTGCATGGGATAAATTTAATTTGACCAAATTTCTCCATGCTTAAAACCCTACTTCATTATAGGAACTTTTTCGGCTAGGAAAACATGGAAATTCTAAAACCACATATGTAGGGTTCAAACACACTCAACTTATGAAGTGGAGCTGACAATCCTTCAAATGGCCTTCATGTGTTTGTTTTGGGTCATAGTCATTTAATGTAATTAGACAAAACCATTTGGTGAATTTATTAATTGGTACTTGAATTAAATACATTCCTAGGATCTAAAATTCATAAAAATCCACAATTTAAACATATTTGCATTAAATGTATTCAACATTGAAATTTCAAATAAAAATACCTCCAAAAGCAAGTAATATGTAAAACATAGGGTCATAAAATGTAACATTTGAGCTTAGTATTTTTGATGTTTTTTATTCAAATCTTGTCATCAACTAGCAACAAATTGTAATGTCCCCTTCTTGCACCTGATCAATATGAGCTTTCTATTAGCCTATTTTAGGGTTCCCATGTGTTAATTAGGTATGGTTAGGGAATTCAGGTCCTGTGTTGGGCTTCGTGGATATTTTTTGAGTTTTTTGATGGGGGTTACTACTTTTAGAAATGGTTATTTTTAAAACTTATTATTTTTATTAAGTTTCAGTGCTTTTCAGATTAAGCTAGTTCGGTGTTTGGACACACTATTTTTAGCACTTTATTATTTTTAGTAAATTTTATTTTTAGCAGTGAAGGTCTTGGCCTCTATTTATCCAATAGTTTACTATAATATTTATCATTATAGATTTGGTGAGTTCTAAAATTAATCAAATTAATATTTATTATTTTTCACTTAAGTTTTATTATAAAATTACTTTATAGTTTAAATGAGGGTGGTGTGTTTATTAGAAAACCCCTTGTCTCATGCCTAGCAAAAAAGAGTGACTTCAAGTTGTTTTCAAAAGCTAAATTATCAACCTCCAAAGTGGATGCCATGTTTGGGGAGGGATAAGGGGGAAAAATTAAAAATAAATTAAAAGGGTTCATGAGAAGGGTGTAGTATATTGGAGGGAAAAGTTAGAATTTGAAATGTGTTGCAAGAAAATGCAAACTAGCTGGTAGGCATTTAGATTGAAAATTGACAGTGGTTTTAGCCTATTGACTAAGCATTCTGACACTGATATGACCAAACATATCTTCTTCTGACCACTAATTTTTTGAGATACTAATTTAATTTTACATATATGAACTTGTAATATATTTAGATCACCTGATCACTCATTTTGATTGGTTATTTAAGTATGCTTTATATATTTACACACATAATCATGGAATTATGATCTCTAATTATATGATGGTGATTCTGGGTATGCTTTTGGATTTTCTTGTTCTAGTTTTTGGGTTCAATGCACTCATGCAATCTAAGAATTTTGGATCATTTCTATTTTGTTTATCTCCCTGATAAATCATAAACTTTCTTTTTCTGATAGAAATTTTTCTGATAGAAAAATGTATTAACAACTCCCCTTTAGTTTTGTGAACAGTTTGTGCATTGATCGTATATTTTTGGGATTACTGAATTTTTATTGTTGTGATTTGCTTCTAAAGCATCTCTTTAATATTTGCAAATTTGCATGAAGTTAGTTGGAATTTTATGATATGAGCTTTCTTAACATGCTTTTATTGTTTATTACTTTTGAGTGGTCCATGAAATTATTAGCTTACAACAATCAACTTAGGACCAACGATTTATTGTGGATGGATGGGTTTACACCCAATGGACTTTAGAACCTTTAGGTGCTCAACTAACTTTAGGATGATGATGAGTTTGAGGTTTTCCCTTGACCATAATACTATCTCCATTTTTGGTCATGGTAAGAAAAGGGGTAAATGGATGCTAAAACATGTGAAAATTCTAAACAGTTGGGTTTGAATCATTAATTCCAATTTCATTTATTGAGTGAAAGCTAAAGCCTCTTTCAATGCCTCCCATAATTTGGGAGAAGGTGTGAGAGGAAGGTCATATAGGACAACTAAGATGAAAAGGCATCAACAACTTGGTCCTAAGATGTCAAATTTGAATTGGCATATAATTATTTTTGCTTCAACATTTGAAGTCTTGCATCATAATCTATAAGACTAACCTGCTATGAGAAAGAATCTCTAAGCCTGGGAAAGGATTGACTAAAATTGGAATCATAAATATTTTGTCTAGGACCACTAAAAACTAAAAGTGCAATCAAATAGATTATGAGGGAAATTGTTGTGTTTGATTTGAAGCCCCATTTGTAACTTGCACATTGTAACTTTATTGTTGCTCAGGTGTCCTCGAGTCAAAAGGTTAACTTACCCTTGCTTAACCTATATTATCCATAGATAAAATTGTAACTTGAGGATGAAAATTCAAACTTGCTACACTATAATTATCAGTAGATGAATTAATTATACCTTGAGGTGAAAATCTTGGCCTTACTCCACCAAAGTTGTGTGTAGACAAACTACTCATAACTTGAGGATGATATCTTGGCATTGCTGCACCAATGGTATCTACACATAAACTACACACAACTTGAGGCTAAAGATCAGGCCTTAAGTTAAAACCAATATTTTACCATACATTAGATTTAATTGGGCTTCCTGTACCTCCATAACATTTACCCTAAGGAATAAGAAATGAGATGGAGTTTATAGATAGGTTATATAAATATTTGGGATCAGATGTAATCTACTTAAAATCATTTTAGTCAACATTCATATCATAATATGTAGAGGATAAATGCCTTATAGCATTATAACTAACAAGAACATTAGTATGTGAATGTAATGCAAAGTTACTTTTAGACATTATTGTAAAAGGTTTTGCTCTTCGAAAGAATGTTGAGTTATTAGACTCTCCCTACCCATTTAACTGCCCTATTTCATTGACAAGAATATGGTTAGACTAATTTTGTTGAAACTTTGGAATGTAATGAGAGTTATACTCCATAGAATGTGTAGTGATATTGTTTGTATTTAGTTGTACTCCTTGAAGTGATTGCATGCCTTGAGAAATTGTATAATGTGTAGTGATATTATTTGTATCCAATTATACTCCTAGAAGTGATTACATGCCCTAATAAACTACAGATTTCAAATCTAGTTATAAAAATCCATTGGTCAACCATAATAACTCTACTCTTTCACCATTTAATAAATGGTTAAAATTAGGCTTTTTGTCTATTTATTCAACTTCAATCAACAAATCTTGTGGAGATAGCTCACCCCTTGCAATGTTGGCCCATAGCCAGATATTCCTTGCTGCTCCTATAAGAGAAGTAGATACATTCTAAGTAGACCATGCCAAAATTATATTATACCTCCTCTATCCATGTTTATGAAGGGAATTATAAAACTTAATATCACAAAAAATAAGCATATAATTTGTAGGTGCAGGATTGTCCATTGCCAAGAACAACATGCCAACTAAAATTTATTTATCACTTGCACCCTTGACACCTACACCATATTCATGAAAATGACATCAAAAAAATATTTATCTTATTTTTTTGACAATCAAATATTTTAATAAAGTATGTAATAGATAATACTCCACTATAATATGCTCAGTGGAACACATAGACAATGGTCTAGAATATAGATGTTTACACGTAGCATAAACACCTGAAAAGAAATGTTGTCTTTAGTGAGAGAATAAATCTTCCCATATCAATGGTAGTGGAAATGAATATCATACAAGATACTATGTCAGAAAAATTATCTAGATGACAAGCATTAGATGATGGTGTTCCTAGCCAAATTACTAGATATTATCTAATAACTTGTTTAAATAATCCCTTCCAATCATCGTAAAATATAAGATGGCTTGAGAAAATAATTTTGATGGAAAATTTAAAAATAAAATTAATAATTCAAAACAAGGTTAAAATGTCAAGCTATATTTACTATAATTCAAAACAATGTTACACAAACCATGAAGTCCCATTGAAGTCCTTCAAAATATATGATTTCATGAGTCCTTTAGATGGACAAGAATAACATGGTGGCATTTTAATTGTGCCTGATTAATTTATGATCAAATCTAGAGATTAGGAATTAGAGGGAGTAAATAATATTCTCTACCAAGGGCAGGAATGATGATTCAAAACCATTTGTGATGGGTGCTCTTTATGAAAATATCACAAAACTAACAAAAGAGGAAGTGGGAATTTGCAAGTGAATACGACACAGGCATTAATAATCTCGATAATGCATATGCAATAATTTTAATTTTTTTCATTCATGTAATATTTCTCTTTACAACTCTTATTTTTGTGTCTTTAGGTCACTTGATGTTTTCCAAGTTTCCTATGTTTCCAAATAACATGATAATCTGATAGTTTCCAATTTTATTTCAAATAACATAGTAACCCAATCATAGCCCCTTCAATTATCATAATTCATATACTTTAAACTTCAAAAATAGATTATAATTTCATCTCCCTAACATTGGAGAACCTATACAACTATAACCTTCTGTAATTTGACTTCTGATTGTATGAGATGAAAAATTAAAAGACCTTTTTTCATGTTGATTATGCAACATATCCTACTATCATTGCATTCAAAGACCCCATGGTTGTCTTAGACATTTAACCAAATAATTTTTTAGTATAATCTATACTCCTTTATTTGGCATACATTTCTAATAGATAATTTCCCATATGAGGCATTAGGCATATGTCTAGCTTTGGCCATGTGATCATTATCAGGCTGTATGCCTTCTATTTAAATTTTATAGAAGAGGGTAAGTGATTCTTCATAGAGACCATCACTGGCATACCATCTAAAAATATGTTCCATTTTAAGCTACTTCTATGAGATATTTGATCAAACACTACTTGTGCATCAACCATTATGCCAAGAGAGGTCAACTTGAAGTTAGGTTTAAGAGAGGTAGAAACATCAGATAAAGGTACCTTGTATGTAAATTGTGAAATATTAAGTGTTCTCAAATGATAAACCAAAGGCTCTGAACATTAAAATTTTGGATTCATGCTTCAAACCTATGGTGTTAGGTGAACTGGATACTTTTGCTTTATTTCCTTCTTGAAAATAGGCTCTTGCACTTATACCCCTTATTTTGCATAATTTTGTACATGTTAGTGAATTAATCATAGAATATAGATATTCACACCTTTGATTATCTAAAATAATCCCAAAATAATTTTAAATATGTTACTCTATATAACAACTTAATGATAAGTCTATAATTTAAACTAATTAATTAGATGTAGCATTTAGGATGAAGCCTACCTTAGCTTCATAGAGAAGATAACAAGGTGTAGTTAAAGCTACATAATTTAATCAAGATATGTTTGATTTAAATTTTACCAATTAAAATGACAAATCAATATTTGTAAGAGTGAAGCATCTATTTAATGGTTGTAATTGGAGAATATATTTCCCCCTTATGTTAAGTGATAAGTGTTTATATCCATATCCAATACCATGCAAGCTAAAATGAGTTCCTAGTATAAATCTATAGTTTAAAATATTTTACTATTTGTGATCTAGGAATTTTACTCAAGAGAGGATGGTCAGTATGGTGTTAGTTCTAAAATGAAAACAAGATAAAATAAATACACTAATAGTATAACTTCTCTAGGCCTAGTAACTAGGGACAACTTAGTTAACGAAATCAAATTAACAATACAAAAAAAAGTAAGGAATCAAACACAAGAATTCCTTCACCTCCCTTGTATGTTCCAAATGACTTTGTAGTGGTGGCTTTCTCAGCTTGTGCTCATGAAGTCCTTGGCAATGGAAGCTTGGCTACGTCCATCTCTCCTTGGCACCTTTGGCTTATGGCTTGGCTTGACTTGGAATCAATTTCAAATAGTAACACTAATAGCTTGAATCTTTTGGAACCAATTTGGCATTATAAATTTTCATCTATAAATCTTAGAAATGATGTTGTGAGGCCTCCTATTTATAGATTTTTTACAATGTCTAGAATCAACTTGAACTGTCCATCTCAAGATTGAGATGTGTAATTGAGGATTATTTCAATTTTTGGAATTAAGTTTGTAATTATCCTCATCATGGAATTGGAATAAATGTAAATTAAGAGGCATGGAGGGCATCATGGAAGGCATTGATGAGGCATGGAGGGCATCGTGGAAGGCATTGAGGGCATGAATTCTAATATTTGTGGCATTTATGGCCTAGGGATGTCTTCCCAAGAAATGAGGTAACTTGATGATGTATATATTCAATATTCATTTCCAGAAAGAAGTATTCAAGAAGTTTTCATGGAATTATTAATTAGGCCTTGATTTGGGTTAATTATCTCTTAAGCATGATTAAGTACATTGTGCACAAATTACTCAAATTGGTCAGAATACCTTGTTATTGGTCAAAACTTTTACTGGATTGGAACTGGAAGGAGATGTTAGATGCATTAGAACCATATTCCCATTTAGGATGTTTCCAAAAAAATTAACAAAGGCACATGTCTTGTGCAAAATATTTGATAGAAAAGAGCAATCCAGAGCACCCAGGTGTAAATTTGGCATTTTGACTCAAAATGCACTGATCAAAGTTAGCTAGCCCATAAATTGAATTGCCCAATTTAGGGATACCCTAGCCAAAATTGGCACTTGACTATTTCATTTTCACATCATTTTACATTTTTTAGTGTTTATAGGCCAAATTGTGCATTTTGGGTGGAAATTGGCCAAAACCCTAAATGGAAGTTATCAACGACCAGTTTTAGGTATCTATAGTTTGCCCCTATTTGGGAAGGCATTGCAAGCTATAAGCACAATAATGTCTTCTAAAATAATTAAAAGGTTCTATTTGCCTACAATTGTAATTATGATAAACTAACTGTATGATGCCCCCTCGAGGGAATGGTTGGCATAAGAAGGTTGACAAATATCCCTTGATAAGAAGCAAAATGAGGGGAACAAATAAAGGAAAGATGATGGGGTGAAAACACAATGATATTGAAAAATTAGTCAAAATCACTGAGAATGCAAGTGGGATGGTGTGCAATGGTTTACCCAAAGGCAGTTATAAAAATTGTACCTCGATAGTGGTAACGTGGTATGCTAGCACAATGATTTTCCCAAAGGTGATTATAATCATTGAGAAGATGGAGCTACCCTAGTCAGAATAGACAAATAAGATAATAACATGCCCTTGTATGGGAAAAAAATTTAAAGTGGTGACAACACAATGACTTGCCCAAAGGTAGTTATAATCATTAAGAAATGTAGGTGCGATGGTGGGCAATGATTTGCCCATATGTAGTTATAATCATTAGACCACAATTCTGGCAAACATGATAATATTAACTAAGGATGATGATAACTGAACACAAAGGGTATTGATAAGTTTGGAATAACCTACTAGTAGGGAGATGCTTATTCGAACTAATAAAGGTTGAAATTCTTTCGTGGTTACTTACTCTGTTTGGGATATGATTGGGATTGAATGAGGATGTCAGTGCTAAAGAGTTGTTGTCATTGCTGAATAAACTTCTTGAGGATGAGGTTTGTTGTAGCATGTGATAGTAGGATTCATGATATAACTTCATAAAGAATTGGCCATAATATGCACGAGGATTGACTCCCATAATCCAATACTCAATAGAAAATAATGCACCAATGATATAAACCATTATGACAATGTAAACATATGAGTATGGATGGATTAAAGTGTAAGTGTGGGCAAGGAATTACCCAATGAACACATATAAACTAAATCAAGGTAGTAGTGCTAAAATCAAACAAATAGATAGACAAACAAATAAAATAAGTAAAAATAAATAATGCTATAGAAACCTTATGAACATTGTCCCTAGAAAATAGGTGACAACTTAACAAATGAACAAAATGGGGGAATATAAGAAAAGAATGCAGGTGGCCAAGATATCTCCATATGCACTAGGGAAGTGGACACTACCTATATAGTTCCATGGATGTAATATCTAATAAAAAAACTTCAGGCCAAATGTAGTTCTCCTAGGGAATGGGAAGAATGTGATAACTAAGGAAAACAAACAAAATGGATGTGATAGAAGAATAAGAATGGTCTTAAAAAATGGCAAGTGCATTAGATAAAAAGGACAAAAAGGATTGAGAAACTAAGTGATGAGTAATTTGCTTGTAACTTAGTAAGGGTTCCTAGAATCCTTAAGGCAAAGAAGTGGTCAATGTTTTTTTTTCAATGATTTTTCAAATGTTTTTTGAAGTGTTTTGGAGTATCTCAACTCGATCAAGGATAACAAGACACTAAATGATTCAAGATCATGAAATGGAAAGAGAATTTAAACTATGTTTAATCATAAAATGATGAGAGTGTGGATTAGGTTTCTTGTAAAATGGTGAAATCATTGCTTAGGTTGCTCATAAAATGGAGAGAGCATGGCTTAGGTTGCTCATAAAATGGTGAGAGTGTGGCTTAGGTTGCTCACAAAATAGTGAGAGTATGGCTTAGTTTTCTCACAAAATGGTGAGATCATGGCTTAGGTTGCTACCAAAACGATGAGAGTGTGACTTAGGTTGCTCATAAAATAGTGAGAGCATGTCTTAGGTTTCTCATAAAATAGTGAGAGTGTGGCTTAAAGGGGTGACTGAGCTAACCTCAAAAAGTATTGAGAACTACCTACATAGTCCCAAAGTAGGACCTCAATTCACTATAGTTCTACTCTTTTAGTGAAGGAATTTGATTAGTGCAACAGTTAATTCAAACAAAATAAGCACAATTGGTATAAAGGCATTGTACGACATAGAAAGTGTCAATTTGGTATGTCAAGGTTTAATGTTGCCCTTAGCTTGTCCATAGGTGTTTATAACCAGGACAAAATGGTATAGATCGAACATACTAATTTTATCAAAGGCAGTTCTAATTAGTAGTAAGATTGATGGTAAGAAATAATAACAAACAAAACATGCAACTATGAAAACTTCTATCACACTGTCCCAAAAATGATCATTGTTTAAAGTACTTGAACCAACTAATGAAACTGATCAGATGCCTTTATGCTAAACATGTGTAAAAAATGGAAAAAATAAAGGTCAAATGGGCTAGGCTGTAGAGCACATTGGGTTGGTAGGTTAAAAATGGAAAGTGAATACGAAAAAGAGGACAGATAAGGATGGTATTTATGCAAATATGAATAGTGATAAAAAGGCATAACTGAAATGGTCCTTATAGATAATACACCTTAATACTCAAGCATAGTACCACTTGAGATGAATAATATTCATCAGCTATGGAAGTTTGTGTAGAAAGCCTATATGCTTCTGATCCATAATTGGCAGTGATGATGAAAGGACCTATCTAGTTTGTTTTGAATTTCCCTTTACGTTTCTTCTTGGCCATGGTAATATTTTTGTTTTATTTAAGAACAAGATCACCAAGTTCAAATGTTCTATATTAGACATTTTGATTATAGTGGCCTTTGAGTAAATTATAATATCCTTGAAGATTAATGAGTGTAGCTATGCATTTCTCAACTAGTAGGTCTATATCTTGCAAGTGAGGTACTTGATAGTCATGATCATCCAGGACATACTTCAAAGAGATACGTAGTGAAAGAAATTCAACCTCAATAGGAAGGATGGTTTTAGTATCATAAACAAGTGACTATGGAGCGGCTCCTATGTGGGTATAATGATTTGTAGGGTATGCCCAAATTGTGGGGAATATCTAAAGGTGCCAATCATGATCGGCATCATTGACAATATTTTTGAAAATATTGACAATGGTTTTATTCGATGCCTCAGCCTGGGCATTACCTTTACGGTAATATTTTATAGAAAAATGTTGTGTGATGTTATATTTAGTGTATAGTTGGTCTACATCCTTGTTCTTAAATGATCCTCCATTATCATATATAATGTCAGAAGGGATACCATAGCAGCATATGAGATGGTTGAAAATGAATTTGGAAATTTTCTTTCTAGTCACGTAAGTGGGGGGTATAACATTAACCAACTTAGTGAAATATTTGATGGTGGTAAGGATATGTTTATGGCCATCAAATAAAGTGGGGTTAATATTCCCAATAAGGTCAAGTCCACATGTATAAAATGGCCATGGTGTCAACATCAGTTTTAGAGTTTTTTCTAAGGCATGAATTAGATTAGCATTCCATTGACATTTATCACACTTCTTTACATATGCAGTGACATCTACATCCATTATGGGCCAATAATAACTAGTACACAAGATATATTTAGATAGGACTACCCCACTAGAATGAGCTCCACATACTCCTTCGTGAACTTCTCTTAACACTAATAGACTTTGTCGAAGTTAAACAATAAAGTAGAGTTCCATCAAAACTATGATGATAAAGGGTAGATCCAAGTAGATTATAATGAATGAAGGCTTTGGTTTTTTTTTTGAGATAGTTTAGGTGGTAAAACATGGTCATGAAGGTAGTTGTAAAGGTCTAAGTACCAGATAGAATTAGGATCAATAATATAACAAATCATGGTAATGATTAAATGTTCATGAGCTGGTGTTGACAAATTTTTGATGAGAAACTAATACTCTCTAGCTTTATATATTTGTCAAATCAGAGAACCAATAGTAGCCATGGCATTTTTAGTTATGTTACTAGCCCTTGAGATATGCTCAAACTAAATGTTGGCAATTTGTTATTTAAGAGCATTGACCATGGATTTATATGGAACTAGCTTGTCATCTTTGGTTTGCAAATGATATGTAACCTAATTGATGATTAACTAAGAATCACCATAAACTTAGAGATGAGATATATTATAATGCACTTCTTGTCAAATTATTACAAGTGATTCGTACTCAGGCATTTTTTTGTACAAGAAAAGCTGATTCTAAATGATTTAGGGATTAGATCCCCCTATGGTGTAATAAACAACAGGCCTACCCTAGACCCATGTGTGGTTAATAAACCATCAAAATATAGCTTCCAAGATTGCTCCTCAAGGGGTGTGTCAATGATGGTCATTATAGATTCATCAAGAAATTATAATGTGAGTGGTTATATGTCCATGAGAGGTGCTTTAGCAAGTTAATCTACAAGAACTTGTCCCTTGATTACTTTCTTATTGACATACTCTATGTCAAACTCACTAACTAGAATGATCTATTTAACCATTTTAACTTTTAAAGTTATTTTGGATACTAGATTCTTGAGTGGATCTACCATTTAAATGACCATGCTTTTATTATTCAACATGTAATGATGTAGTTTTTGAGCTATAAAAACCATGGCTAGACAAGCTTTTTCAATAGGTGCATAGTTATGTTCATATGTAACCAAGGTATAACTTAAGTAATATATAGCATGCTTCTTTCCATTGTCATCATGTTGAGCCAAGAGTAATCTCAGGGCATGATCAATAGCTGATAGGTATAACAAGAATGGTTTTCTTAGCATAATACATAATAAAATAGGTGGATTGACAAGATAGTATTTGAGTTGTTGAAAAGTTGTTTAGTAGTGATCATCCCATTGAAATGGAACTCCTTTCTTCAAAATATATGTAAATGATGGCACTTGACTAATAAATTAGAGATGAAGCATCAGATTGACTGGATCTTACCCTGCAAACTATGGAGTTACTTTAAATTGGTTGGTTGAAGCATTTTGGTTATAGCATAGACTTTATCCAGATCAACTTCAATACCTCTATAAAACATGATAAAGACAAGTAATTTGCCTGAAGTTACACTAAACACACATTTATATGGATTGATTCTAACTTTTTACTCTTGTAATCTTTCAAATATCTTACATAGCACTACTGGATGGTTAGCCCTAGTTTTAGATTTTCCTAATATGTCATCGACATAGTATTCAACAATGTCCTACATCATATCATGTAATATGATAGTCATGGACCTTTGATATGTAGATCTAGTATTATTAAGGCTGAATGACATAACTTGATAATAAAATATTCCCTATGGAGTGGTGAATGTTGTTTTATGCCTATCTTCTATCATGATTCTAATATGATTGTATCTTGAAAATCCATCCATGAGTGAAAACATTTCATAACCTACCATGAAATAGATGACCATGTTGATATTAGGCAATGAAAAATCATCTTTATGAAAAGATTTGTTGATGTCTAAAAAATCAGTACAAATTCTGATTCCTTTAGGCTTTTTACTAATAGGTACCACATTAGAGATCCATTTTGAGTAGTCAATCGATTAGATAGATCCTGCTTCTAAGAGTTTTTCCAAATCTTTCTTTACTAAGAGTTTTTCCAAATCTTTCTTTCTAAGAGTTTTTCCAAATCTTTCATTACTAATAAAGGAATTTGGGGATGAATCTTACATAGATTTTATTTTACCAATTTTGCATTAGTATTAACCACAAGGTGGTGCAGAACCAAGGTGGGGTCCAAACCTAGCATGTCAAAATAAGCCCATGCAAAGATATCTACAAATTCTCTCAACAGAGCTATAAAAATGTCAAATTCCTCCTTAGTGAGGGATGCATCTAATTTTATCCATTTCAAGTTTTATGGAGTCCTAATGTTTACCTCTATTATATCTTTGACTAAAAGGGTTGAACTATCTTCCAAGATAGCAGGCAATGACTTGAACTGTTGGACTATGTTAGGGTCCTTTGTTAGGACTTGATCTTCAAATTCTCCTAGGCATGATGAATTTAAGTCCCCTAATGGGAGATCTATCCATGTGACAAAAATAATTGGAAATTCTTGAAGAATTTAATCAAATACTTGTTGTTTCTCAAAACTAAACTCAGATCCATAGGCAAGTTCATCATTGGTGGTCTCTTGGTTTAAATTCAAAGAAAAATGAACACCCCCATTTAATGGTGCTTGAAATAGGTTTTCACCACTAGAATGGCCTTTATCTTTACTTTTTCCCTAGTCAGAAAGTGCCTCAAAGAGGTTTACACTGTGGGACCTCAATGTTTTAGTCATTTATTTTTGGCTAAGGGTGTTCACTCGCTCTCCAAAATAGGCTGCGAGATCTAATGTGATTGAGAATCTTGATTTGTGATCTCCCTACGTAACATTGTCTCTAAGGCCTAAGAAATCAAAAAATGCCTCATCATTCTAAAAGTCATCAATTAGTAGAGTAGATTCTTATTGGTCCCAATCTATCAGTTGGGGATAATATAATGGCAATGGGTTGTGATGAATGGCCAGGGTAAGGGTACAAATGGCATTTTTATCAAACAAATTGGTTTTATCTAGGTCATTAAAAGTGATGCTATGATCAAACTCTGATTTAATGTCGGCATCATCATCACTAGTCACTGGTGATGGAGTTTTAATAAGATATGTGGGTTACCCCCAATTAGTTTAAATCTAAGTCAATAAGGTCTTTCATACTTGGTCATGAAAATTAGCTCAATGGTTCCTTGTTGATTCAATCTAAGGCCTCTTCCTTCATATTTGTGATGCTCCATGATCCTATTGGGAATAAGATACTTTTCACTTTTATAACAATCATCCTAGTTGTCATTGTATAACCATGATTCATCTCTTTCAAGAGGGTCAGGTTCTTGGATAGATGTTGGTACAAATGTGATAGGTCCTATATATTTACTCTTTTGTTTCCAATGCCTATGTAGGGTGACTTTAGGTCACCTAAAGGTTTTTGGATTCTGAGGAAGATTAAAAATAAGAAATGTATCATGGGTCACATACTCTCTTGGTCCATTATCTAAAATGGTGAAATGATTAGAAGCTTCAGGAGGTGGCATGTGAGAAAGGGAATCTAAGGTATTAGGATCTATGCAATTATCTAGTGAAGGATCAATAAGTATAGGCTTTCCTTTATCCTACTTGGAACTTGGATTCATGTCGTAATAATAATTAAAGCTTTGAAATTTAGCCTCAAGATGCTTGCAGGGTTCATATGGGTGCAAATATCCTAGAATATTCACCTCCATCCCTAAGTGGGAAAACTTGATACGTTGGTGTAGTGTTGATGGGAATACATGGATCTCATGTAAACAAGGCGTACCTAAAAGCATATTACATGATAACTCTAGATCAAGCACATGACAAAGTGTATCATGGGTCAAACGCCTAATGATAACTGATAAACTAATGATGCCATGTGATTCTCTTTCTAATTATCATAGGCTTTGATAATTATTATTTTTAGCTAGAGATCTATCATTGTGTACCCAAGAAGCTTGATGAGATTTAGAGAAACTATATTGAGGCTAGATCCATTGTCTATAAGGATATGGTTCACTTTATGCCATATTATATAAACTTCTATGTATAATGGATTGTTATGGAGTAGGCCAAGGGAAGACATATCACTTTGGTTGAATGTGACTTGCCATGGTGGAGCTAGGTGTCTAGTCAAAGCTTGAAATTTATCAAGGGATATGTCACTGGTAATAGTGGATTGGGTCAAAAAATCATTCAAGATGTTCTTGTGGATTATTGATGTTTTTAGAAAATCTAAAATAGAAAATTTTAATAGTGTCTTCTGTAATCGTTCCATAATATTAAAATTCTTATCTTGGTCAGTAATGAATGGTTTATTTCAAGGCTAAATGGTTGGTTGGAAGATAGGCAATGTGGTGGATGGTTGTGGGCTGGGGATAGTAATTTTTGACCTCTGAGTTGTGTTTACATAATTGAGATTAAATACTGAACCATTATTGCTAGCTATTGTTGGAAATAGTGTGGGACCAAATAAGACAAGTCTCAGATGCTAGTGCACTTGCATGTGGTCACATTGTAAGAATGTGTTATTGGTATAAGTTCTAAAAGTGGAAGTCATAGTTTGTTGGTTTGCCTATATGCACTCCTAATTCAAAAAAAGATTATCTATGTAATTTGGTTGAATATTATTATTTATCAATGGTCTAAGCTGGTCAGTGCTTGGTTTAGGATTAATGGAGATGGTATTAATGCTACTCCTAGCAATATGACCTAAAACCCTATTGTAGTCGTGTACAATTGCATGGTAGGTTTGATGGTTATTACTATTTTGACTTGGTTTTGTCTATTGTTTTATCATTATGGATTTTGATATTGATTTTGTTGATTCTATTGTTTCATCCTTTGATTTTGATATTATTGATTTTGTTGCTACACTAGCCATTGTTGTTATTTATTATTTTACTATTATTGATTGTTATTTTAGGAAAATGGGTTTTGATAAATCCCTAGAGTTTTATTGGAAGTGAAAGAACCATTTTCCAATGCTATTTCCCCATTATCTAACATATTCTCAATTAAATACTTGATTTGGACACATCTTGATATATTATACATGTTGACCTGATGATCATCACAAAATTCATTTTCATGATACCAATTAGGGTAAGGAATCCCTTACAAATAATGCTTTTGTAAAGGCCAAGTAATCAGATTAACAGTATCAAGCTTAAAAAATATAGATTTAATAGGTTTTCCTAGGTCACTAAAGACACGATGTGTAGGCATGGTCCTCTTAGGAGGAGGGGTTTACAATGGAAAAGGTTGTTGTATAGGTTTTGGTTGTTGTGATTATGGTATTGGTTGGAGAGGTTGATAGGTAAGAGTAAACTAAAAAGGTAGTGTAGATGAGGTTTACATAGTTTTCACATGATGGGATTTGGTTACTCCATTTCCCACAACATTCCTATTTTGGTTGAATAACCTTGGTCATTCTTGGTTATTGGCCTGTGTCATTTTTGATGCTTGTGATTGATTAGGATGTTACTATTGACTATTTCCCTAATCATTATAATTAAGTTTGATGACTCTTTTATTGATGAGAACCCACTCAATCAAAAAATATTTATCAATGATCTCTTTGAATGTATGTGCACATTGTAACTCCAGATGGTAAGCTATCTCACTATGTAAATTGTTGGTAAACACAACAGATAATTATTTATCTAGTAAACTATGGGTGAAATGGCTTGAAATCGATCTCCATCACTGTAAATAACTTGAAAAACTCTCCCCATCTTTTTTCTTTGATTGTGTCAGGTCCACTAAAGAAATCTCATGCTTGAGATTGTAGGAAAAGTGCTACACAAATTTATCAGCAAGATCATCAAAGTCCATTACTAAATTCTTGGGGAAATTTAAAAACCACTCCAAGGCTTGTCCAACCAAGCTCACTAGAAACAACAAAAAATGTTATGTCACTATATGGCACTAGCTAACATGTAACAAAGAATTCAGTCAAATGAGCCCTAGGGTCACCTTTTCCTTTGTATTTATCAAATTTTGGTGGTTTGTACCCTAGAGGAAATGTTATATATAAATACTCCATATTGAATGGACAGGAACACACATCATCCAATTTGATCTTTTTAGTCTATTTCCCTACCTGAATATCAACAATTACATCCTTCATCTGTTGCAATTCTTGGGATAGGAAACTAGAAGGGATATTTGTTTGAGGGAGAATATTGGTTTGGGTAAATGTTTGGGAGGTCACACGTGGGACAGTTTGACTAGGGTATGATGGAGACACCTATTCGAGTACATTAGATTGGTTAGGGAATGGACTAGGAATACACATACATAGATTAGGATGTACTAGAAATTACACATTTGGTTGCACAATATTTTGGTTTGGGTTGGCAACAAATGTTTGAATTAAAGGATTTTGTGGTTGGAATCAAGAGATATAACTATACTGTGATTGCTGTGGTTGAAAAGGGACATGTTTTTGACTAATCATACCATGCTGTTGAGTTGGAACTTGTGGACCAAGGCCCTGTCTCTGAATTTGTGGCATATTTCAAACCATCGGTTCTCTAATAGGTACTTTAGAAACATGGGAACCTCCTTATTTCATGAATCATTATGGAGAAGTGAAAATACATTACATATTCAACATCTTTTGTTGAATAATATTTGCATGTTGTTGACTAGTCATTTCTTGGTTTTGAATTGACATATTAGTCTATGATTGAAGAGGTATGTTTATCATTACCTGGTGAGGAGGAACATTAATTCACCCTGATTAAGGTGGAAATGTATTTTTCATCTATTGTGTTGATATAGTAGACTGTGTCTATTGCTATGGAATACTACTCATTACTTGATGAGGAGGACTAGGATTCATGACATTCTATCATTGAGGCATGAGATTGGTCATTATTTGATTACTTAATCTCATAGTTTATACACTTAAGGAAGCATTTGGTTGAGGCTGGGATGTAGAAACTCCTATTCCTTGGTATGATGATATACTCATGGGATTAACTATAAGCACATGTTATTGGCTAGTTACTTATGCATTAGTACCACTTTAATCAAGATTAAATGTTATTTATATATTTTCCACTATGTTTGGCTCACTATTTAGTGTAGAGGTTGAAGATACTTATTCAATAATAGGCATATGCATCAAGTTATCTATCGAATTAGTCTTTATGAATAGGTTAGAAATTAGATTCTCTTGTCCAGTTAACTCTATCAACATGCTTGTTGAAGGAACTAGGTCAATAAGAGGCTTACTTACCATGTTCATCTAATTGAAATCATGTGCTAAATTTAGGTAGGTTTGATATACTATTTGCATTTGATTAAAGTGATATTCCATGATGTTTTTAGATCGATTAGATATATTAGGGTCTGTATACATTGTTTAGACTAGAGCCATATGATTGTTAGAAGAAGCCTTTTGATCATAAATGATATTCTGGGGCACTCTTACTAGACTTTGTAAAGTTTCATGGGGGAAATCAGTTGGATACTTGGCACCTAACTCTATGGCTCTAACCAAAATCTCATCCTTGTTTTCTAACAAATGTCACTCAAACAAAAATGGATCATACATTGAAGTTGTATTGGTAGAGTATGATTGTTGAAGAAATGGATCATCCATTATGGGTATTGTAGCTAGGTATTTCATGGTTTGTTCTTGGTCCTGCTCTAAATAAGGTGGTGTGTTAACAAGATAATTAGCCAATGGATCTTGGCTTGATGCCCTTGATTAGTTAATATAAGAGGGATAAGAATCCATCTCATAAGTAATATTATCTGTGTAGGGTCTTGCACCATTTCTCATTTCAAAACTTCAAAACTAATCCCTAGATTATATATGAGTCCACTACTAGTGTGGGAATAAATGTTGGGATCCATAGCCAATGATTTTCGATAGAAGGTAAAAGAGTTGTACAAACTATAAAAAGGACAAAATCTAAAATAAATGATGCCTCAACATGGTCTAGATTTTTCAAAATGATCAAAAGGTTTATACAAATATTTTTGAGGAAACAAGCTAGCATAAAATATCTAATGTTTCAATGTTCACACAAAGATAAGCAAGTAAATGGATTGAAAAATCAAAATTTTAAACTCTAAGGTCAAAGTGTTTCAAATCAGTCTAGTCTAGGAATTTAAAAGTTGCTAGGTCTTTTGGCTGAATGTGACATCAAAAGCTAGGCTCAAACAAGGCATGTGTTAGGATTCTTGGCCAAATGGCATCAAAAGCTATACTTTCAAAATAGATGAAAGTTTTAATCTAACAAATTTGAAACACTTCTAACAAACACTAGGCATTTTATTCTTGGTTATGAACTTGATCAACTACGTATAAGGTAAGAAATAAAAGGCACTTTAGTACCAATTTATTTTCTCATAAATAATTGTATAAAACTTGGTTCTTTTTGACAAACAATCTATACAAAGGTGAAAAGTATAACCATGCTTTAGACAAAGGATCAAAACTACACTTGGATTGTTCTGAAAACATAGGAATAAATTTAGAACCCTATGTAAAAGGGTCTATGAAACAAAATTTAAAATTATTGGGGTAGTGTAATAGTGCTACACTACCCAAAAGGTGTGACAGAAAGTTTGTTTCAAAAAGTCTCTAAGGCAAAGACATTTTTCCACAATTTTGACAGCATACCACTACTTTTATTGACTCAAAATGTTGTGGAGTATAAACTCAAAGTGCAAGTGTTTAGCACAAAATGTCTTAAGTATTTTCAAGTGATGGAAATGATTATAAGTCTTAAACAACCTTCAACCTAAATTTGCAATTAAACCTAAGTTCCCTCAATTTTAGTGCTAATGGTGAACCCACCTAACACATCAACCCTATGAACTTATAAAGGTGTAATTCCAAATTTATATTATAAGTGAAGGACTTAAACAACTTTGGTAAAGGTCTAGACTCAATTGGGCAGCATAACTATGCCAAAGTGAATGATATGACTCAAGCATCTGATGAACTTTGAACAAGGCAAATTGATGATCTCATGCGAGTAACATAACACCTCTTTGTTCAAAGGAAAATTTGGACTATGTGTTTGGTTTGGGACTATTTTTTTACACCATGTTTTGACTCCAAAAAATACTTTAATCTAGGACAAGACCAACTAATTAATCACCATTAGAACCTAAAATGACAAGGTTTCTTGGTATTATTTGATTCCATCAATATACGTCATTTGAGAGGATTTTAAGTGTTCATCCAAAAGTAAATGCACATTATATAGTAGCTTTTTATGCCCCCTTGTCTCAAATGCTAGTATTAAAACATGGACCTTGAGGTGTACCTTACATCAACAATAATTTCACATCAAGTGGGGATTTTTATAATATATAACAAGTTTTCAAATGATCTAGGGGAATCGATTGCATAATGACTTTCATGCCAAACAATGTAAAAGAAAAGCATGGATTTTGGGTCTATATCACTTGGCTTGTTTCAAAAAGGTTTAGTCCTTTTTACAACCACTACATCTTGTTGTTCACTTAGTGTAGTGTGATGTCCAAAGTGACACTACATCCTATGTGTAACTCCAAAGGAGCCAAAGGAATTCAATGCCAGGAGATGAAACCCTGAGTTAAAGCTTCCCTAAAGAACATGTGAGAGGTGATGAAGTCCTCCTCGCAAGCCAATATGGATAAAAAATTAAGAAAGCATGAAATTAAAAAGACTTTAGGGTCATTTTCAAGGTCACCCAAACTTTGATGAGTTTTTGGGAAGTGCTTTAGATGACTTTCTTTCTAAGCCATGGACTAGGCTACTTGTAATAGGAATGACACTTTTGATTCCAAGGGTTCCCTATAGGGGACAAATGGAAGAGCATACATGCAACATTTCTCTTTTTTTCCAAACAAAATTTGATTAAACAAATATTACAAACAAGAATGGACAAGTGTGTTCAATTTTAAACCCAAAATGAAATATCTAGTGGTGTTCATTTGACCCCTTGGTCTTAGTTGCAAACTTTGAAAACATTTATAAAAAATATCTAAATTATTTGTTAAACACCCAAGAACAAGGTTCCTAATTGATTTTTAAGCATGAAAAGGTTATTTAAACATGTTTTAAGCAAATATCAATCTTTTTCCTATAGAAAAATTGTTATCATGTCCTTTAACTTTGAAGCTCTTTTGAGTTTGAAATAATAAACTTTCAAAAGTTAGCTCTTAGGTCTATATTTTTGGAAAAACATAATGAATGAGGTAAATTATTACCACTGACACTGGTTACTATAGCTAATTTAGATCTAACTAATATCTATTTTACTGACTAACATCAGTTTAGTCAGTAACTGATGTCGGTATTTCCTATTGATGTTGGTTATTATATAAAACCATGGTAAACAAAAATGGCAAAACAAAGTTAGAAAATCAATTTGCAAGATTTTAAGGGCTTGAATAAATATTTTAGAGTTTCAAAATGACCTCCTTCAGGTGTGAGATTCATCTAATCCCACTGGGCATGCCATTATGTGATCTAGGAATTTGACTCAAGAGAGGATGGTTAGTATGGTGTTAGTTCCAAAATGAAAACAAGATGAAATAAACACACTAATATCATAACATCTCTAGGTCCTAAACACTAGGGAAAACTTAGTTAACAAAATAAAATAACAAACACACAAAAAAAACATGGAATTAAACACAAGAATTCCTTCACCTTCCTTGGATGCTCCAAATGACTTTGTAGTGGTAGTTTTCTTGGCTTGTACTCATAAAGTCCTTGGCAATGGAAGCCTCACTACCTCCATCTCTCCTTACCACCTTTGTCTTGTGTCTTGGCTTAGATTGGAATCAATTTGGCATAGTAAAATTAATTGTTTGAATATTTTGAACCAATTTAGCATTATAACTTTGCATCTAAACAACTTAGAAATGATGTTGTGAAGCCTCCTATTTATAAATTTTTGAGAATATATAGAATCAACCTAAACCATCCATCTCAAGATTGAGATGTGTAGTTGAGGATTAATTCAATTTTTTAAATTACGTTTTTAATTATAATCATCATGGCATTGGAAGATGAGGCAATTAAGATGGATGGAGGGCATCATGGAAGACATTGATGAGGCATGGAGGGCATGAATCTTGATATTTGTGGCATTTATGGCCTAGGGATGTCTTCCCAAGAAATGAGGTCACTTGATGATGAAGATATTAAAAAATAATTTTCAAAAAAAAGTATTCGGCAAGTTTCCATGGAATAATTAATTAGTCCTTGATTTGGGTTAATTAGCTCTCAAGCATGATTAAGCACTTTATGCACAAATTACTCAAATTGATTAGAATGCCTTGTTATTGGTCTAAAATTTGACTAGTTTAAAATTCAAAGGTGATTTTAGATGCATTGGAACCATATTACCATCTAATATGTTTCAAATAGCATATAACAAAGGCACATGTCTTGTGTAGAAGATTTGGTAGAAAAGAGCAATCCAGAGCACCTAGGTGAAAAATTGGCATTTTGACTCAAAATGAACTGATCAAAGTTAGCTAGCCCATAAATTGCATTAACCCACTTAGGGATACACTAGCCAAAAGTGGCACTTGAATATGTCATTTTCACATCATTTTATGTGTTTTAGTGTTTTTAGGCCAAATTGTGCATTTTGGGTGGAAATTGGATAAAAGCCTGATTGGAGGTTATCAATGGCCAATTTTAAGTGTCTACACTATTTATTTAAATCCATTCATAATTTTTGTGTATAAAACCTTTTATAATTCCAAAATAGGATTTGTCTTTCCATTTATTTCATACATTATTCAAGTTTCACCTCCTAAGTTTGGCTATCATGATTGAGCTTGAAAGCAGGTTTATTTGGGTGTGTGCACCTAACCATATTTGGTCTGCACTGAAAACACACCCAAGCCCAAATAAAAACCTTAAGAAAAATAATGCACCCTAACACACTAGGTTCATTTACATTAATATCATATGCAAGACCCACCCACAACTTTTATACCCCCACACTTGTGCACTAAGACAACCTTGCTTGAAAGTAAACCAAATCTTGCCAATCCAACTACACCTAGACTACTAATTCTACTGAGTGTTTTTAGTGAATCTCATACATACATGCACAAGTATGTGAAATAAATCAAATATAATCAACCTATAATGGGACCATACAAATGTTCAGCCTACCACAGACAATCTCCTTATTAAGTTTGCTAACATTATCGTTGCATCCTATGAGATTTTCTACAAGGATGCAATAGAAAAAAAATACATTTATGTTTGATAAATTTATATTTCACTTATGTATCATAAAAATATTAACCCTATATGATAGAATAATGTGCATTACATCATGCATAATATGATGAAATATAGCTTATAAGGCCATAGGTAACCCACTAGACTAGCAACTTAGAAATAGACAATAATGCCAAGTTCTTGGATATCAATTTAGGATGAAATTTTACAATTTATAGTTAGTTTTGTTATAAATTATGTCACCAATAATATCTATAAGAACACAATCTATTTTTTAAGTAATGAAATGGCTTGAATCCCTCTCAAAAAATTATGTTCCTATAATCTTTGAGATAAATTGGGTAGATATGTGGCACTCATTGCATACACATAGGTTATTTCTAATTAAAATAGGGTTTTTAGGACTTGTGTTGATGAGCCCAAATTTAATTTCTAGCTTTTCAATATGACTGCTAATCATTTGTTCATTTACCTCATCCTTTGTGTCATATGGGACAAAGTTTGTATTAGATATAAACCCTACAAATCCTGATAATGCATCTGCAAGCATGTCCCTATATGAATTTTAAAAAGGGAGATATATTTATAATATCACCACAAGACTTGACGATACAAGTGATGCAGATGCAAATTTATGAAAATGGGCCCCATAGACTCTCCAATATGGAGCCAATATAGAAGTGGGAATTGTGGTTCATAATGGATGGATGCATCATTCGGTAAATTGGGCACTCACTAGACAAAATGCATAGAAACTTAGCATATATAATGCAACATAATATTTGGAAATAAAATAAGATAACATTGGGCCTAAATATTAATTAGGTTATAGATATGGATTGGGTTGATTCCCAACATCTACCTACACAAGCCCGATCAACAAAAAAATTCAGGATGATCCCTATCTATCTATATTTGGATGGGTACGGTAGGCATATTGTTTTTATTATCATCCATAGATATATTCCTATTGAAAATTTTGGTTGGCATTCATGTTGTCACTGGCTATCCCTAGGACTTGATGATGTAAGTGATGTACATGCAACTTTTTGAAAATGGAAATGCTCATTTCCCGCATACCAAACATGGTTTGGGCCTTATGGTAGGAATCATGTATAATGGAAATAATTAAAATTTTTAATTTCTCTCACACCATATGAATACAAATATAAGTTAAAATAAGGATTGAATAACTTAGAGTTGACAACTTATTATGTAATAACCAAAAATGAAAGAAAGAAAGAAAATATATTAAATTAGGTTAATGGAACTTGAAATACATCAATTAATAATAGCAAGATGGAGTGAAAAATGAGATAAAAAGTCTAAAATAAATAAGAACTTAAAAACTATAATTAAAATAATAAAATATTGTAACTAACTAGTAAGAGTGAACCCTAAACATATCAGAAAGGAGAGCATCATGCATTACAAAAAATACATAAAACCATGTGAAAAAAGGCCCATCACTAGAGAAGATAAATTTGATGGAACCCATGGATGGAGTCAAAATCTAACCATAATCTATATTTTAAGGCATAAAAGATGAAGGACTAAAATAGTCATCAACTACATTGAAAGATCCAACACAAGATTTGATAATGTGCCTAGGAGAATTACCAAGACTAAGTGGGTATGGCTAGGAAATCCAAGAAGGTACATAAGGAAATTCTACCAAAAACTCCCTTAACATTCATGATCAATGATCCTCCAAAAATAAAGAGGAATTTGGTAATGCACCTCTATCCTAATCTCATGAAATGTGGACAAGGCAAGAATTGAGCCTCTACACCAAAGAATGATAAACACACCATATCTAGCATAAGAAAAAGAGAAAAAATGATGAAGGTACTTGCAATATTGCATCAACCAAATAAAATACCTAGTGTAGAAACAAGCATCTTGTAGTAGTTTGCATAAGTAAGGCTTACACACAAGCCTTTGTATTATTCTATGTAGCTTTGTGCATGGGATTTTTTACTCTGATGCAATCTATTCTATGTGTGCAACCTAGAACTACAAGAAGGAAGATTCCAAACTTTAAAAAGTCATATGAGGTTCTCAATGTATAAATTTACCTATGAGATTATAATGTCATTTAAGGAAGTAATAGTTTAAAACAATCTGGAGAAGTCTTTCTCTTGGTTTCTTTCATGCAATTTCCTTTCTAAACCATTATGTACTACTTCAGGTAGTGCAACTTCTGTTATGTGCAAGTCTTGAAAAGTAATCTAACTATTGAAGACATCAGTTATTGTATGTTTATAGTTGTTTTGAATTTAATATCTAGAATCTTGGAAGGTTTTTGAATGCATTTACTCTCCTTGTGATGTGTAAGAGGCATGATGAGTTATGTATCTTTAGGAATGTATTTTGTTTTTAATTACTTTAGTGGGTGGTTGTGAGTGTTAATGTAAGTAGATAGGTTTTATGGCTATATAAACATACTCCTACACCTGTGTGAAGGTAGTCAAAAAAGCCCAGAGCATGGCCATTAAACAACACTACCAGTAGTGATTTGTACATATATCTGGATAAGGGACTAAAGGGTTTAATCACATCCTTACTCATTAATATTACAGCTTAGATGTTCTAAAGCCTATATTTTCTTTTCCTTATGTTTCTTATTAAAATAACAAGTGCAATTCCAAAAATAGGTAACTGAACTACTATTCTTTGCTTCTAAAGTAAGGTCAGGTTATATTGATGATGAAGTAGTGTTCCTTAAAGGACTGCTAACTTCATACAAAAGGTTAGAGAATATTGAATATGGGAGTGAATTTTGATGTAGTTAATTTGTATATGTATTTCTTGTTTCATTTACCTTTGAAGTGTATTTCACTTGGTAGATCTCATTTAGAGAAGTTGAAAAGGATTTGAAAGCAAGCATTAAAAAGGAATTACATTTATTTGACAATAACTTCATACATGTGTTTCAATGAGAAAATCCTTATTTTAAATCATTCTCTTGGTCACCCATGTATAAGTTTAAATGATTGTTGACATATTTACTAGGTAAGAAAATTTGTATTCCCTTGCTTGTGATTCTTTTATATTGAGCTGACATCCAAAGTAGAGGTGGAAAAATATCTGGTATAATTCTCTAAAAATTTACCTATTGTGGTGAGTTTGATTAAATTCACTATTTCCATAATAACTGTTAAATTACTACAATAATAACAAATTTGGGCGCTTATAATTTTACATTACAATCATAATAGAGTTATATACTATCTTATTGTAAATCTTCCAACTAATCCACTCATGTAGTCATGATTTTTTCTATTTTTTTAGAATTGGGACAGGTTTAGTTCAGAATAACTTGGTAACCATTTGTGGTGGGATAAATTTTTTTTTGGTTCAAAAATGGTTTCCTTGGAGAGGGGCCAAAAAACTTTGGACACCAGCTATTTTGCATCTCTTTTGGTAACTAGAACTCAGCTTGACAGAATTTTCTAATATTATTTTAGGGTGCCTCCAAATATTTGAGATGCTTATATTTGGCATGAAGTTTATGTGGTTCATAAAGTTTACTAGAGATGCATACTAAAGCCTAAAATGATATTTTTGGGAAGTAAATGTGGATACCAAGATAGGGTTAAATTTTATGTTTAACCCTATTTTTTGTTTAGCATTACCTTTGATAAACTAGGATGATTAAACAAAAGTAATAGTAAGGAAACATTTAACATTTCCTCTTATATGTTAAGATGATTCATTACAAAAAAAGTAATCAGTAAAGAAATTTTTTATAGTACCTTCAAGGTATCTCTTAGGATATACCTTGAAACATCATTTTAATACCTTTAAGATATAAAAAGGAACCATTAAGGTGTCTCATAGGAGGTACCTTGAAGGTATTACAAGGAACTATCTTCAAGGTATCTCCTATAAGATTCCTTGAAGGTATTTTCAAGGACATTTAAGGTATCTCCTATGAGATACCTTGAATGTATTACAAGGACTAGAAGATACCTTGAAGGTTTTTGTAATACCTTCAATGTATCTCTTAGGTGATACCTTTAAGGATCCTTGTAATAAATTGAAGGTATAAAAATTAACTATTAAGGTGTCTCATATCAGATACCTTGAAGGTATAAAAAGGAACAATTAAGGTGTCTAGTAGGAGATACCTTGAAGGAATTACAAGTAACTATCTTCAAGGTATATCCTATAAGATGCCTTAAAGGTATTTCAAGGACCTTTAAGGTATATCCTACAAGATACCTTGAATGTATTACAAGGACTAGAAGATACCTTGGAATTTTTTTTATAATATCTTGAAGATATTTCTTAGGAGATACCTTGAAGGATACTTGTAATACCTTTAAGGTATAAAAATGAAATATTAAGGTGTCTCGTAGTAGATACCTTGAAGGTATTAAAAGTACTACCTTCAAAGAGATACTTTGAATGTATTATAAGGACTAGGATATACCTTTAAGGGTTTTGAAATACCTTCAAGATATCTATGAGGATATACCTTGAAGAATTCTTGTAATACCTTGAAGGTATAAAAATAACCATTAATATGTCTCTTAGGAGATAGGTACCTTGAAGGTATTACAAGGAAATAGCTTCAAGGTATATCATATAATAAGCCTTGAAGATATTTTAAAAACCTTCAAGGTATCTCCTAGGAGATACCTTGAATGTATTACAAGGACTAGGAGATACCTTGAAGGATCCTTGTAATACCTTGAAGGTATAAAAAAGAACCATTAAGGTGTTTCATAGGAGATACCTTGAAGGTATTACAAGGAACTAGCTTCAATATATCTCATATTAAATTCC
The DNA here is from genome assembly GCA_037957365.1 of Torreya grandis. Lineage (NCBI taxonomy): Eukaryota > Viridiplantae > Streptophyta > Pinopsida > Cupressales > Taxaceae > Torreya > Torreya grandis. The sequence continues at coordinate 25,618 of JARHVA010010668.1, read as the reverse complement.
TTGAAGGAATTTCATGGACCTCTAATGTATCTCCTATGAGATACCTTAAAAATATTACAATGACCTTTAAGGAGAGACATTGAAGGTATGAAGGTATTATAATGAACTTAAAGGTATCTCCTTGGAGGTCCTTATAATAAATAACTTCAATGTATCTCCTAGAAGATGCATTGAAGGTATTTAAAGGACCTAAAATGTATCTCCTATGACTTACCTTGTATGTATTATAAGGACCTTTGAGGACATACCTTGAAACTATTAGAAGGAACTTCAAGGTATCTCTTTGAAGGTCCTTCTAATAGCTCCAAAATATATCCTATGTATGAAGGTTTGTGTAATACCCTCAAGATATATCATACTTATGAAAGTATTTTTAATTCCTTAAAAATATGTAATAATAGTTTTAACATGAAACTTCAAGGTATCTCCCTAAAGCTCAGTTTAATACCTCCAAGTTCTCTCTTTGAATTTCATTGCAATATCTTCAAATTATTTCTTATGATGAAGTGTTTTGTAATACCTTCAAGTTATCTCCTACATATGAAGGTTTTTGTACTACCTTAAAGGTATATCCTAGGATATATATTGAATGTATTAAAATGAACTTCATAACTAGGAGATATTTTGAAGGTATTGAAATGACATTCATGGTACTTCAAGATATCTCTTAATAATGAAGGAGATACCTTCAAGTATGATGAATATCCTTGTAATACCTTTAAGGTATTTCCTAGTTGTAAAAGAGATACCTTATATGCAATACCTTTATTTTATTACAAGGACCTTCACACCTAGGATATTCCTTGATGATATTACAAGGACATTCCAGGTATCTCCTTCATGATGCAGGAGCATTCTGATATGTTATAATTAAATGATGTAAATATCCAATTTTTACTTGTTTATAGCCTTGTTAGGTTCTAGGAGTGTTTTAAGCATCAATAAGGACTTGAAATTTTCCATTTAAGGTCTCTAATAGTCTTATGAGGGTTTCCCTTGAAAATGAAGAGTTTAAAAAGTTGAACTACTTATGAAGGTTTGTAAGGATAATCACAAGTTGTAAAAGACTTTAACCATTGAGAAAGGTCTTATAAGGTCTAGTTACATGTTTTAGAGGTACATTTATCTATTTTAAATTTAAATCCTATTTCAAGTCTTACCTAAAAGCTAATTCTACTTTGGAAGAAACATGTTAGTTATAGATAAGGGTGAAGAAAGAGATTTATTGTCTATTTAAATACCAAGACCAAATACAAACCTATTAAAATGAAGAGATGAGTTTGAATTCACATAGTAATATACAATTAAGGAGGATGTAAATGGGTAGAAAGAGGAGTAAGTTATATAGAAGAGAGAATAAGGCCTTTAGGCCTATGTGTTGTCATAACAATCTATAGGACTGTAATGTATGTATATGTGAAGATCATTGTGAATAATATTATGTTGCATCAATGGATTTTTAAATGAGTAAGATTATGTTATTTAATTTTCTCAATTTAATTTTATGATTCTTGAATATATTTTGAATGGTAAACATTAAGATAAAGAATTCATAATTGAGTATGATTGTTTGCAGTTCAAGAATAGGGTTACATGTGTATTAAAGAGAAGGTTTATTAAAAATAAGGGTATCATATCACTTGAATTAGTGTATTTTATATTTTTTGTGTATGAGTGAATAATATCCATTCAATAATGAATTGAACTTGTACTCAGTTTGAAGCTTTACTCATTCAAACCCCTCAATACCATGTTTTATGTGCATCTATAGTTCATTGTAGTCATTTGAAACATATGCAACAAGTTTCATGAATTAATTTTAAGGTTTGGAAAGGTTGAATTATGTTATTCAAATTATATAACAACTTTTAAAAAGATAAAAAGTGTCCTAGAGTTTATAAATGATTGTTAAATAGCTTTCATCTTTTGAGCTTCCAAATAAACCCTAAAACATGGTCTTTAAGCTCAAATCAAGAATATAAACACCATAACGTAAATCATGCATGAAATTATGGAATAATATTCAATACATATAAACTAAGGAAATGGTATGAATAAGGAACCTTCATTCGTAATTTCAATATATTGGCCTTGGAGGACTAACATGGTGGAATTACAAATTCAAAATGGACAAAGGTTTAAGAATGATCAATGAATAGTCTTAAGAAAAGTATAAGAGATTATAAAAGCATAAATTAAGTGGATAATGGATTATAAATCATAAATATATGTCTATTAAAGTTTAAAGTGTTCTTTAATGATAAATCTAAGTAAGTAAATAAGGGTATTTTTCAAATTATTTTGGGATAATGTCTGAAAGGTGTAATATTGTCATCACTTCACACCTAGTACTTACCTCGAAGTACCATGAATATCCTTATAATGCCTTCAATGTATTTCCTCTCTATGAATATATTTGTAAGACATTCAAGGTAGCTCCTAGGATATACCTTGATGGTTTTCAAAAGTTATCCTCATACTAATTTCAAGGTATCACCTAGGAGATATATTGAAGGTATTACAATTCTAGGTATTACACATAGGTTTTTGTAATACCGTTAAAGTGTCTCATAGGAAGTAACTTAAAGGTGTTACAATTCAAGGCATTATAAATAGGTCCTTTTAATAACTCCTTCAATGTATCTCCTAGGTAATGAGATATTTCTAATACATTCAAGGTATATCTTAGGATATACCTTGATGGGTTTAAAAATTTGTCCTCGTACTACTTTCAAGATATCGCCTTGGAGATATCTTGAAGTTATTATAGTTCAAGGTATTAAACATAGGTCCTTGTAATATCTTCAAGGTATCTCGTGGGCTGTAACTTGAAGGTGTTATAATTCAAGGTATTATAAATAGGTCTTTGTAATAACTTCAAGGTATCTCCTAAAAGATAACTTGAAGGTATTACAAGGAGCTCTTTCTAATACCTTGAATTGTAACACCTTCAAGGTACCTCCTATGAGATACCTTGTGGACATACCTTGAGGGTGCTTGAAGATAACTAGAATGTCCTTATAATACCTTCAAGGTATCCTATAGGAGATACATTTAAGGTCCTTGTAATTCTTTTAAGTTATATCCTAAGAGATATGTTAAAGGTTTTATTAATACCTTCAAGGCATCTTCTTGGAGATATATATCACCTATGTGATATATCCATGAATCATTTTTCAAGTAGTGTCATTAAAACAATTTTTTTATGCATTTCCTTTTTAATATTTTTTGTTTAAAAAAATGTCCATGCATATGGTATGATATAAATAATGCTTTATCTCCTACATATAGGTATACACTAAAATAATTTTATAATTAACCTAATTGAGAATCTCATGTCTTTTACAAATGTCTAGGCTGAAAAATAATACATCGATGAAGTCCAAATGTGGAGAATACATTTCTCTCATAAATAATGGAAAGGTCATTGGTGAAGGAAGGATACATAAAATTCCAGGTGCAGATGCCGACTCTTTAGAATCCATAAATCTAACTTTGACATGCCACATTGAGAAAATACATTTTGGATGTGTAATTGTTAATGTGACAAAAGATTTTGATCTGAATCTACCACTTCCAATTCAAATAACTTTTATAGATACTTTAGGGTATGCATTTGATAGTTTTACTATATGGAACACAAGAATGATGCAATGTGTCATAAATAATTTTTTTTAGATGATTGAATGGAAGAATGAAAAAATAATTTTAATTTTAGTTATGTATATAAATGCATTAAAACAAAAAAACCTTGGACTGGATTCATTCATTTACTATATTTATGATCCAGCCACTTTTTGTGGACTTAAAAATGAGTTAATTGGAAAAAGGGCACATTTATTACATAAATGTATAAATCTTGAAAATGATGAAATAATTGTTTGTGGTTATATTTAATTTGCACATATAGCAGAGATTTAGGGTTTAGTCCCAGTGGTAGAAAATGAATTGGGAATTTCCATAAGGCACATTTTATAACATTGTGAAACTTGCAGCATAGAAGTAACTAAATCATCTATTGTTAGATGGCCTTCCAAAAAGACAATGGAAATTTAGATTAGGGAAATCAATTTAACATACATAACACCAAAGGAGAAAGAAATTGGAAATTGTTGGGAAGTAGTGGATACTGAATTCATTCTTTGTATGAAATTCGTAAAGTAGAGGTATCCAAAAAAAAAACTCATGCTTACAACTATTCTAGCCAGAAACAATTACATTGAATTACTTCACTCAACCAAGTAAAATTTGATGCAAGTATAGATAGTGAGATTGAAAAGGTGTATACTAAGAAGTGTTGTGCGAAATATGTCTTGAGTTAGGATTGTCATTTGAAATGCCAAAATCATAAATGATGAAGTTGTTTGATTCCACCATAATGGATACGAGGCAACACATATTGGATGCCCTTTATATCAGTTTATTTAAGAAAGATATAAAAAAAATTACCATTGATTTTCAAGGTACTGAGATCTATTTGGAAACTTGGCTTAAAATATATGGATTGAAGAGAAGTAGTTTTTTTGACATTCAAAATTGTCACAAAAATGGGGAATGAATTGCATTTCATGTAGGGAAATTTTGACAAAATCCACAAAAGAAGTCAATGATATCTAAATATTTTTTAGAATAATTAGTGGATAATTTAATGGATGTTTCTCCAAGACTCACATGCTAGCTAGATATAGATGGTACATAAGGAAATGTTCAACATCTTCTAGCATATTTCACTCAAGAATATATGAGGTGTCACTTCAATGCACAACTAGCATATATGGAATACAAGCCAATATCCCAACAAACATTAAATAACATGTGGAGTAATAATTTTCATGATGTGACCATTTCCACGTTTAATGACTTTGGTAGGTACAAAACATGTATCTTGTTCACTCAAAAAAATGCTCTGGGTCCCTATCAAGAGATTAGGTAGAGCGCATCAATCTATAATTTTTGATGCACTCAAATCAAATAATTTATAAAATACAAATGTATTACACACATAAACGAATGTTTGATCAGTAACTTAAAGAATGCCTCAGTGTCATTCATGTCAAGGTAGAATTCTAGAAAACATTTGTGCCAAGGACAATCACAAAAAGTAATGTAGTTAACAAAAAAATAGTAGAGTTGTCAATGGTAGGGATTATCACATATGGTCATGGTGTAGGTGGATATGCATATTTTTTAAAAATATGTTCTTTGAGGGTCTAACTTTACTATCAACTTATTGAATAAGTACTTGAAGGATACGTAAATAATCATTCCATATACTTATGGATATTTACTATATAAACTTGGATCTTCAAAATATATATTATATGATGTATTTTTCTGTAATAACTACTACCTTGAATGAAATAAATACATAGATGAAACACACTCAATTGGCACCTTCAAGAAACTCCCTTCTAGGCTATATATTCAACTAGATGACTATTATAGGGATAATAAGAAAAGGTATTTCCTTCACATTTTTATTTGAAAATTATGTTTAAAAATAAATAAATATATAATGTTTTATTATTACATTTTAAATTCCAATAATAATTAATTTATATATCATGAATGTTTTTAAAAAATCAATCCCAACCACTTCCCTTTGTTTTCTTATGTGTCTCTCAAGTGATACATTTATATTACCCCTTCTAAAATTCAAATAAACTTTAATTTTACCAAATATGATCTACTACTCTATAAAAGTTTTTATCAAGACATAAATTTGTAGTATGCCTTGAATATCATCAAACAACATGTATTCATAACACATTCACTTCATTTTTTTTTTGTAGGTGTCTCTTAAGAAAACAATTTGATTTATTCCTTGAATATTATCAAAATATGGTGTAGCAGTACCAAATGATTTTCATTAAAAGTAAGGTATGATTTGAGAGATAAGTTTAGAGGAAAAAAAAAGGTGTTGTGCTAAGGACATATTTTATTTTTTAATATACATGGGATAATACCAATGTATCATTTGGGAGACACCAATGGATACTAAGTATATAGTTTCATTGCCACTATATCTTATGTGGTAATTATTTAAGGGTTAATATAAAATTATTTGGTTTAATATACTTAAGAAGGTCAATAAAAATGATTGCATGGGGCATGTTATAATGGTTTTAAATGAAGGTATCGCTTTAGAGATACTAGGAAGGCCATTTTATACTAACTTCCATAATGTAATGGTAACTTAACCACATTCCATGATCATATATGTATTTCTCAGTAAATATATTTTAAATTATAGCTTAATATTAATATGAAAAAAGTATAACATTATATGGAACTAAATGTAATTCTATTAGCTTTCTAATTACAAAAAATCATGTGTTTTTGTATAGGTTTGCATTGCAATATTTATCTCTCCTTATCTAAAAAGGTATCTTCCTTGAGGTCGAGGTTAGTTTTATTTTTGTAGGACACACCCATGAGGAAATTGGCAACACATTTAGAAACCTATCTAAATGTATAATCAGGAAAGATGTATGGAGTGTGGCAAAGATTATGGATACTAATATGACATGTGAAAATACAAGAAACTTCATGCCATATTTAATTGAATAATTAATTGGTTTCAAAGAATTTGTTTCAAAGAATTTGTTAGTAATTAAAAGATGAAGAGAATTAACCAAATAATAGGCTTGACAAAAATCCAATATTTTCTTCTACGCATAGAACAAGGTTAGTCTATTATGCATTGTAAAAACTCTATAAAAGATAGAAATTGCCCGCCCCCCCCCCCCCCCGCCCCCTAATTAAATTATTGGGAACAAAATAAAATTATGAGATAAATGTTCCAGAGGGTAATCCTATGAGAATATTTTTAAAATATTTAAAAAATAGAGAAAAGTCACAAGAATCCATTGCTTTAAAAGCCATAGATAGAAGTAGAAAGAAGAGTGAAAAAGAAATTAAAGATAACTTGATCAAGTATGTTAAGAAATTCAATGAATTTGGTTTGACTAGAAATAGTACATTGAAGGATCAACCATATTACTTCCAAAATATTCAAGACACAAGGAAAGAAGACATGTTACCTTATGAATTTGAATATATAGGATATTTCTAGCCTACAACTCACCAGGAAATACCCCTACATACATATCTGCACAAAATAGCTCATGATAGGGCCCTTGATTTGGTTGTGGCATCAACAGATACATATGTTGGTCCAAGAAGTAAAAGACAAACAATTTCATTTAATCAAATTCAAGATGTACATAAGGTGATGTGATGTTTGTTAGACCTGATGATTCTACAAGAGTGAACTACACAATATGGGTCTCTAGAGCTGAAATAAATATTGAGATAATGAAAATAAATGAAGATCTAGAACAAAGTGTTACAAAAACTTGGTTCATAGAATTTCGTGTAGAAAAAAAAGATGTAGAAGAAGCAAACATTTATTCAGGTTGTTTAGACCGGAAAAAGAAGCCAAATCCAATAGAAACCTCTTTACCATCCATTCTTATAGATAATATCATCAACGCTTAAGAAAACAAAACATGGAAAGGTAAAGTGTTTATTCTCACTTGTTTTTTGAAAGGCAATATAAAAGGCTATTTGAATTCATCGTCAAATTAGGCACTTTGAAAAATAATGATAAAGGATTGAAAGCTATTGTTTTCTTTCATGACATTGAAAATTTGAAATGGTGTTTCCCTAAATTTGGAATGACAAGTATGAATGTTTTTTTTTTCATATTTTAGTGAATCTTTTTGGCATGTAGAATGTTTTAATAGATTCATATCTTGTATGCTAATTTCAATGATTCATTCCTTTTTTTATTTTCATATATAAAATATCATAGTCATATTACTAAAAAAATTCCTCTCTAAAATATGACAGATTATATTTCAAAGTCATGAATATATTGAGCGAATGTATTTACAATGTTTATAATTTTATGTATTATTATTAAAGTTCATGATATAGTAATAGGTGATTGTATTTTTGGTATATCTTCATGTCCTATTTTGTGCAAAAATGATATTAAAATCTCAACATGGTTAAACAATAAAATTAAACAAATATTAAATACTAAATATACATTTTATGGTGTAATGATTGGTTAATAATTTTAAAAAAATATTATTCTAGATATCATAAATTCTATTTTTTTACTTGCATTTAATAAGATTTTTTTTAAGAATTTGATAGCTTATAACTATCTATTAAAACTATTATTCACAATTATTTTTTATTACCACAAATTATTTTCATGCATTTATGATCCCTTTATTCTTGAAATTATCCATTGAGTTCCCAATTATTTATTAAAATTTCTATAAATAGGTCCTTCACTTCTATCTATTTATGACATGCAACTATATATATAAACTAATAAGGAAATGGGCAAGCATATAATTACAGCTAATGAGAGGAAGAAAAATCCTTGGTTGGAAATGATTTGGACTTGCTACAAATACATTAGATAGATGTTTTTTATTTATAATAACTCCAACTAATTCTTGATAAAGTCCAATTTAGTTGTAATAATTTTTCTAAATTTGAATTGCTAATAAGTTCATATTATTTTTAATTATTCAAAAAGAATGCATTTCTTGCAAATAGTTTAGACTTATTACAAGTACATTAGATAGATGCAGTTTAATAAATCTAATCAATTTTTTATAACGGCCAATTTATCTATGATATTTTTTCAAAATTTGGACTATTAATAATTCCATATTAATTTAATTTGGCTAACAATAAGTCCAGAATATTTTTCATACTCTGTCCAATTTATTTGGAATATAGAAAAATTATTTTTGGAGAAAATATTATTCAATCAACATTAGTGGGTATAAGTCCAAATTATTCAAGATAGTCCAATTCATTAGAAATGATTTATTCCCAAATGATTTGAAACAGTCCAATTTATTTGGAAAAAAATAAAATTATTTTTGGAGAAAATTTTCTCAACTCCACTTTAGTACCTGTATAAATCCAAATTATTGGTAATACTCCAATTCATTTAAAATTATCTATGCCCAAATGGTTTGAAACAATCCATTTTATTTGAAACGTAAGAAAATTATTTTGGAGAAAAATTTCTCCACTCCACTTTAGTGGGTATAAGTCCAAATTATTCAAAATAGTCCTTATCAACCAACTTAGCAAAACTATCATGGATATTTTTTTGACACAAAGTGTATCACCAAAATTTGTGTCGAAAGTATGACATGTTTTTTGCATCACATTTTTTGACTTTTACAAATTTTGAAGTTGTTTATTTAATATGTAGGGGAAAAATTGGTTTATATAGGCTTAAATATAGGTTTTTAAAATTCATTCTAGGATAAAATCTATTGAGTCAAAGATATAAATTTTCCTTAAAATGTGATTTGTATCACCAATAATATGGAAGGAATAAACAATTTCCAAGATAGTAGTAATGAAATAAAAGATATATATGTTTGTTATGATTTGGATTACAAAAAACAAATATATTCATCATTCCCCATGAATTATGATTTCTTAATTTAAGAATATATAGAGCTATATCCAAGAGAGTGTGAAGCATATGAAAAATGTTTTAATTTCACATAGCTCACTCCAAATAGTAAATTGAAGGAATGTCTTAATGATACTTTAGATTTTCTATTAAAATTAGCGTTACAATCATTGGAGATGGATTTTGGGTTAATTTCATGATTTCTATTTCATACTATAAAAATATCCTAATATTTAATATAATAAGATATAAAAACCTAGATATATTTATTCTTTGAAAAAATATACATAGTTCCACAATTAATATGATATCACACATTACTCACCCTCCTCTAAGTTTTCCATCCATCTCATCACACCTAGACAACATAATTTTTTTTTAAAAACTAGTTCAAAGAGTTTGAGGAATAATAAAAACAATCAAATAACCCCTTTCCCTACAACATATTTAACCTACAACCGAATGGCATGGATTCATCAAATTCAAGGACAAACTAATCATTTTAGCATTTCCAACATAGTTTTAACATACAACAAAATGGCATGGATTCATCAAATTCAAGGACAAAATAATCATTTTAGCATTTCCAACATAGTTTTAGCCTATCCTAAAATTCCAAGAAGTAAAATCCTTCTTTCTCACATTATATAATGTGAAAGTCTTAAATATTTAACTATTAATCAATACTTAAATCATTAAATTTCCATAAAACGTAAATTCAAACCATTTTATTTGTATCCATAGATGTTCCAAATGAAGGTTGTATGAATTCATTGGCATACCATCACACAAATAAGACAATGGGAGTTTATTATATGAACTATTTTTGGTTTAATGTTCCAAATGAATTTTTTGAGGGGGTTGTTAGAAATAATGAGGAAATTTAATGTCACATTTTGTGCCAAGACTCATGTTTTTAGACACTATTGTGGTTAATGCCTCAGTCAAATCATCCTTTTCGATTGCTGACACACTTTTTACATGAATAAAATTGGATGACACAACTTTTCATAGAATGAAAATGAAAATGTAAGTTCACATTGTTGATACAAACATTGGCATAACTTGCATCACTAAAATAAAAAGTTCCAAATTGGAGCAATTTTTTCTCCCTAAATATAGTAATTTTTTACCTAATGAAATTTATGTTAAGAA